>CM045766.1:109429609-109620810 GCA_025200525.1 Camellia lanceoleosa | reverse complement strand
TTCCTTTCTTTAGAGGCCAAAAGGGTTCACAAAGTCAAGGTTAGTTTTTGCAACAAACCGTCTTATGAATTGCACTTACCTGTAAAGCCTCGCGACCTCCTTTTCACCCCTGGTGGTATTTAAGATGGCCTTTACTTTGAAGGTCAACTCGATGCCCTTGCATAATCGTAAAACCCCAAAGATTTTTCTCAACAGAACACCAATGTACATTGAGGGTTTACCGCAAACTGCACTTCTCGATCCTTTTGGAAAACTTGTGCAAGGCGTGTGTAGTGGCCCTTTCTGACTTACAATCATGTCGCCCACGACACCTCAACCTCTTTAGGATCATATCATGTATTGTGGTCGCGCTCCGCTGATAAGTAGCCCAGCGCTTTTTCAACCCAAACCGCATTACCCTAGGGCAGATAATTTCACTCGGTGGTGAATGCGCCTTTCATCTTCGCACCATCACTATCCGTTGTACCGAGAAGCCATCCATGAATGAGCAATGCATGCCCTCGGCCAGGAAGTCCACTAACTCATCGATGTGCGGTAGGGTAAGTCGCCCTTCCCCACTAGCTCGCTCAAATCCCAAAGTCTACACACACCGGTCCCGCCATCTTCTTTGGCATCGAACAATGTTGGCTTAACCAAGCCGGATATTCAGATACTAAAGCAGAAGCTCACACACCTGCTTTGGTGACTCCTTCCTTAATCTTGAGAGCTCAATCCCATGGATCCCTTCCGAGTTTTACTTGACAGCCTTCCGCCTTGTGGTCAAGGGGATCCGTGTTGCATAATCTTCGGTAGATCGCATTCTGTGCATGCTCATAAGACCACGCTAAAACGTTTTGAACTTCTTTTAATAAAGCTTACTAAGCGCTGCTCTCCGAAGACAACGTGGACCCGATTCGACCACCACAAGTCTCCCCGCAAGACTAATGTCCACGGAAATGATTTCATCCATTAATGGCTTAACAAATCTCTTCAGTTTTGCTCAATTAGGACGCGAAACCGGAGAACTTCGGCCTCGCTGCTTTTGATCAAAATTTTGAAAGTGCTAGATTAATTTTAATAAATTAGGGCATAGAAAAGCACTACCGGAAACCACAGTAGTTCATTCCTCATTAGGGCACATCCAAATTATCCAATTCGCCGGTCTACATAACAGACTCTAAATGAAAAGGAAAAAGATGAGCTTGGACAGATCAGGCAGCATCCGGGTTGACACACCCCCTCAGAGTACCAGACTCAGATCTCGAGCCGGTGGAATTGATTCCGAACTCCATTGCAGGACTTTGGTGGAGATGTGATTCCTACCTCACCTACTCCGATCTTCTTTGCCGCTGGACAAAAATCCTCCTCAGATCTTTGCCAGAGTGAGAGAGAGAAAAGTGCGGTTGACCACATCCAAGATAATCGCTGAACCGGCTCACTTGCTGTTTCATCCCCAATCACATGGAAACCATGAAGTTATCTCGAAGCAATCTTGGCAATTACGATCGGAGGATCGCAGAGGAGACCATGCGATTGCTACTCCCATTTCCAATTTCGTGGTTTCCAAGGATCCACCGCCTTATTCGCTCAACCTCAGCTTGTTGGTCTGCATACGCTCGCTTCAGTAGCAACGCTCATCCTCAGATAGTTGCAGTGAGTCGAAGAAGATTTCAAACTTGTGGTGACGTACTTCCTACCGCCATGGAACCGCATGGCTCACGGGAAGCCGCAAAATGGAAAGTTCCCTCCCCTTCGGACAAAGCGTCCGCTCAGGTACCCCCGGATGGGCTGTGCAGACAGATCAAAAACTTCTCAAATGCTTCGCTCACAGCTCCGCCGCCATTTCCTTCCCTTTCTTGCCCAATCTTCTTTGGTGGGCGAGATAACCTGCACCAAAGGTATGTGGATTGTGTGTGTCTTCGCCCGTACATCATGCGACTCCTTTCGCATAGCTTCTTCCCGAAAATCCCTATCCCGGGATATGTTGTAGCTTGTTCGCCATGAGGTAAAACTGATCGCTTGAGCACCGGCTAACACACCCTCATTCCACGCCACCATAATAGTTTTTTAGAATTCAACGTGCCTCAACCAAAGTAAACCCCCGATATGAACATGTTCTTCCGCTGCCGTGTTCAATCTCCAAGATCGGTGTAGATATCTCCTGAGGAGGATGGATTGATGAATTCCCAAAAACAATGGCTACTCCTTTCCATAGGGAATTATTTCACCATTTGATGTAGAGTGGATGAGACGGCCTTTCAATTCGATGCAACGAGTCAGGTCGCCCAAAAGACAAAAAAGTTATTAAAGGGATGCACGAGGGACTATCCAAGACATGAAAATTCTACCTCGTGTTGTCTCCGCCCAATCTTGGTTTGGATTTTACTCACCCCAGAGGACATCCTCTCTTACTTGTATTGTCGAGAGCTCTACGATCGGCTGAGTGAGTCGGTTGTGAAGTCCGCAGGGCTTTAACCTTGCAATTGCATACGCCGCTACGCCGGAGCAGACATTGTCATGAGACGAATCTCTAGATCAACAAGTACACCACCGGAATCCATTTGTCCCCGTGCATTCTACGTAGATGTAGAGGGGTCCGTTATGATCTGGCGCCAAAGTCGGCAGCTGCCTTATCTGAAAAGGTCAATGTCAGGAACCTCCTCCACGGGAAAAACCAAATTTCAACCAACATACTGCTCTAGTGTAGTTTTAGATTTCGGAGAGTTTGGCCTTGTCCATAGCTTGAGAGCAGGACATGTACCTCGGCCTATGCACCCTGAAGCCATAAGCCAAGGCGCCCCAGATGGAGATGTCTCCGCTTGTATTTTTTTAACTCATTGCCAGTATGCAACCCTCTTCTTCAACTTGCTTCTCTCTCTGTTTCTGCTCTGGGCTTTATCTTTCCCCGATGCCTCGGGTTTGATCCAAGGTGTAGAGGGCTTGAAATAACGCCCACTTCTAGTCATATGGTCCGCACCTCTTAGTGCGAGGTACCTGCACGTTGGCTACCACCCGCCTCAGCCTTAAATGCCTCAGGTGGGCTGACGAGATACAAGTCGCCATCTTTCCCACCACATCCCATTTAGCATCTAATTGCACTGCACATACGGATTCGCAGGCTTGTTTGTGCTCTCAAAGATTTTCCTCTATATGCTCACAAGCATGTTCGCTTTTGTGCTCACAAGATTACTTAACCTCCTCGTGGTTCTTTTGCTTTTTCGGATCCTCTCGTAATCCCATTTCTTTTCTTGTTCCTCCGGGGCCACATTGCCTACGGTTTTCAAAGTGTCTTGGTCCCGAAGGAGAATTCCTTTGTACCCATTTCTCTCCGTGATTCAATTCGACCCTCGGCCCTTCCTACCTACAAATGGTACAATATTCAGGGCCGATCATCCAACCACGGGTAACCGATGACTTCGGCCGATTTTCGTATTCGAATCCGGGCTTGATTGATGCATCCCCTGATTCTTGGCTATCGTTGAAAAAAGCTGGAGGTTGGCGAAGTCCTCTTCCATCGTTGTCGAGATCATCCCCAATCGATTCAAGGTTTGTCCCCCGGATCATACACACCAAATTGACCTCTTCCGACGGCCCCACACTCCAAATTTTTAGGGTCGGCTCATTGACAAGATATATCCCCACTCGATCATAAGCTCGCCACTAAAAGCTCTGCCATCTAGATTCTCGGCTTTGCTCCACCCCGCACTCAATAGCTTTTGTTTCTCCTCAAGCCTTTGCCTGCTCCATTTTAAATGGTGGTCACCACCTTCGGCTCAAAGTTGGGTTGTGGAGGTGTCCATAAATGCACAAGTCAGTGCTATCGTGAAGGACCACCTTTGGCTTGGGTAGTAGGTGGAGGGGGTAATGTAGATACTAGGGTTAAGTAAGACACGCCCCCTGATTTGGATGAGATTGATTCTTTTGGGTGGATCTTGGTTATGTGTCAGAAAGTGGGTTAGTTGGACGTTGGGTCTCTCTCGTGGAGGTAGAATGATGTTTTGTCAATGAGGTCTTGAATCTCATGAGCCTTGACGCAATTTCGTAACATTGGTCGGCATCATGACCATGCTTCTTTGGTGGTATTTGGCAATATTTGGCTGGGTTGTGGAAAGGGGAGGAGTGGATTTGAGGGGCCCTTGCTCCAAGGGTTTCGTGTATGCCCCTTTCCTCGACTAGAACCCCGAGGACTTTTGGACAAAGGCATATGTAGTGGGGAGAAGGTTCGTTGACCCTTGGATTGGTATCTTGAAGCTTGGTTATCATGCTCCCGTATGCATCGAGGAAAAAGGTGTCAAAGCGGCATAACGGGCCTTGGTTGGGGAGAAGGGAGGTGGTAGACCATACCCCACTGAAGGTTTTGTGTTAGCAGCCACTTACCTGGCCTCAACGTTATTGTGCAAGGTTGAATGTTCTTCGGAAATTTGCTCTCGGGTCCCGGTCAATCAACCCTTGCTTTATAGCATCCTCCATTTGCACCCCCCATTCATGGGTCCGAAGGTGGGGGAAGCGGAACTACAATCATCTTCTGCGATAAGCCGTTGGCTGGAGATTATGCGCAAGACAATCATCCGGATTTGATCTTTATCGGGCTTGGCCTTAAGGTCATCATCGATGCCTTTTGTTTCTCAATCGAGTGACAAAATCAGAGAAAGTTCTTTACAGTTCTCGCTTGTTGTCTCGAGATCACGTGGTTGTAATCTCGATCCGAGTATTATATGAATATTGTGCAAACGAAGGCTTCACCAACCTCATCTCAAAGGCCTCTTGACATCATTATCCAAACTTGGATACCGGTTACCAGCTGGCGTTACTCCTCCGACAGGTCTTAAATTGTTCGCCAAACAAAGGAGAGTTTCGCCAGATCTCGTTAGCCCATTGGTCAAGAAGATGTCTAGCTCGAAAATGTTCAGATGAATCCATGGTCCCCTGATCCATCAAAGCGATCGATCCGGGGCATCTTAAATCTGTCTGCAATCACATGCCATTCGTGCCACATCGCTGTAGCCGCCTTCAATATCTCGGGATGGCCTTCACCCTGTGATTTCTTGAAGAATATTTCTTCCAACTCTGCTCAATTTTCGTAGTCGTTCGCTCCACCTCGAACTCGAATGGAGAGTCCTGGTGATTGGTGTAATATTTTTGACAAATATGCGTAAGCGGGGCGAGCCAGCCCGCATGGAAGACCCGTGTCCTCTGGGTGTTTTGAAGTTTAGCAGTAAAGGCGTTAAGCGTCAGGATTTGGGAGGGTATTCTCGGGTATTCGCAAAAGAAGTTCGTGTATTCTGGGATTTGAGGAGCATTTCGCTAGTAGATATCTCGCCAGTAATGGGGCCCTAGGGTGGAGAAAAGGAACCCGATGCTCTTAGTGGAGGAGGAGGACCTGTGAAGCAGATGCGATCGCGGCGATTCGCTATTTGCGTAATCTCGGTGATCACCAGATCGGTGTTGGGCCATGACAATGACCTGCTCATTGCTTCCCGAAAATTCTTCCCAGCGTGAGGATAGCATCATCTTGCATTTGTTTCACGCTTCATTCATCTCGGTATCGACACGCTTCCATTGTTGGATGCAATTATTCCATCTGGTCGGAATAACTGGCTAAGTGTATCTCTATAGCAGAACAGAATCTCAACCCGACCGTTTAACACTAGAGTAGGCTATCATTGCTCCGGTGATCCGCGGCTCGACACTGCTACATCGCCTTCTTCGGCCTTCTTTCCACGGTGATCGGGGTAAAGAGTGGAACACCGGATGTCTCGCCTAACTAGATCTCGGATCGGTTGAGTCGGCCACACTCATGTCCAAATTGCTTGGGGAGTATCGATCGCTCGGAAGCAATCGCAGTTACAAATCGCTTCTAGAAAAAAAAGATAATAAAGCAAAAGGGAAATAAATGACCAGAAAATCAAAAGATAATGTAAATTTAATTTAAATACACACAACACCACAATCAAGACATACAACTTTCGCGAATTGGATAAGCCGAAATACCTTTACTGCTCCTCAACCATCGACATCGCATTCTCAGACACTTTGTTTCCTAAATCGGAATCGAGCATTCGGCAGACAATCGCATTCTCGTATTACGTAATGATGCCTCGCAGTTCGATGCCCAAACTCAACTGGAGATACATGTATTCCTCAGAGACGCACTTAACAAGCACATAGCGTATAAGTGAGAGCCAAAACACCCCTATGTTGGGGTAGAAATGTTTCGCCCCAAAATATATTTTTGTCGCTGAGCTAGGGTTTCATTATTACGCATTTAAATCGGGTTTCAAACAACCTATAAACGGGTAAGCAACCTCGGCCCTAAATTTTGAATGGTCACTATATGGATTCGAATATGCACTAGTCGAATGGTCAAAAGGGTGCCCCTGGTAAAACCTGGAGTTTGTGTTCCTGGTCTTTGTCGTTGTTTAGAGCCTGTGAGTCGATCAAATTTTTATGGACATGACTTGACAAGACAAGCTCTCCGCAAATCGTCGAATGGCATATGGCAAACACGGTGTCCCTAGGCGCACCAATGCAAATGCAATGCAAAGAAACACACAAGCCAGTAGTAAAAACCAGATATCACGAGTTCGAGTCAAGTTCTAAATCCTCAGCAAATGGATTCGGCCAGAAATCAGAATAATGGTCTGGGCGATGGACCTACGCATACGCTCGACTCGATTTTGTCGGTTCCCAAATCTTGAACCAATGAGTCCAAATCCGCAAATCGCTTTTGAGAAAACAGAGATTTTTTTGAAAGAAGTGCCAAACATGGATCGTGGCAGACAATGAGTCGCCACTCAAATATTTTAAAATGGAAATTTAGGAAACCCCGACTCTAAGTGCCAAAAGGCCACAGATCCACATCACCAAAGTTGGCTCGGGAACTTGGGTACGATTAGGGAAAGTCATCATCGTGAGCACCGCTTCGCCGCCCAAAGACCGCCTCTACTATTTCTATGATATCCGTTTTTGAAAACATTGTGAGTTCTTATTCGGTTATTAGCCTAGGTTACTATGTGATGCGCAATACAAAGCATGTATCGAATCGCTGAATTGGAACAGACATCTCATGTTTGTTTGTTTGAAAATGGTTTGTTGGTGCTACCCGCAAGTAGGCTAAGACGTGGATTTACCACCCTCAGTGTGGCTTAAGAAAACAATGATTTTGCCACTATCTAGTGGGCTTAAAACAAGCATTTGATGAATTATTCCAATTGAGATAACTCAACCTCCACCCACAGGCATTCAAGGCGCTTATATCACATAAGCACATAGCCTCATAGTAAATAAAAAAGCATGCTATTCATGGCAATCACTCACACGCATGCAAGGATGCTAAAGCATAAAACTTACCTAGTACTCCAAGCCAAAAGGAAGCTTGTTAGAAATCATGCATGATCACAAATATACCTGTAATGCCTAATGCAACACATGCAAAGATGCAAACTATAAGAAGGGCTCGGCTTATTCTAAACATGGCATGTGAAATGCTACAACTAACACGATTCAATTTTGGAATTGAAATACAAATGCATTGTATAATGCGCCGAAGCTTAAATTAACGGTGCAAAACAGATGAATGATGCAAACATGTCATTACATCAGTATGCTAATTGAAATATGCCCTATATCTAACCATCAGTAGCCAATGTAAATAAAAGGAGAAAGAAATGGGGGTTGAAGACATACATCACACTCACCCACACTTATTACAATTATGTTTCGCACGAGGTCCAATAAATAATACAGACCAATAAAAGAATAAGATATTCAATATTACGTATTCCTAATTAATTTACAAATTAACTAAGAAAGTCAGAATCGGCAAGCAGTGGGTCGAGCTTTGCCTTGACTCCGCTCCGGATGATGAAATGATGCATGCCCAGATGCCTTTGCGCGGAAATCTACGGCGGTGCCCCGATTAACCTCTCGCTTGCATTTTTTTCAAATGCGCAGACCAAAAGTTGCCGATTCCTCATTTTGTCGCAACAGAGAGCGTGAAAGGGCATAGTAATGTATTTCACAAATATATGCATGCCTCGATCCTCGTACACCAATCACATATCGATGCATGATGGCCGAGGAATCGATTACAACTCAATATAGGATGAATGCATATGAATGCTACAATAAAACCTAACTCCATCATGGGTAATCCCGAGTGTCGGTGACTTGGGAATTGAGACCCGCTCGTCACGTGAGTACTTAAACACGCCTCGCTTTCAGGCCCTGTAGCTCCTATCCCGAACACGATGCAATATGCATGTTATGCGTGAAATGCGCCTAATATGCACTCTAACATACGCAATGCTATGAAATGAGACGCCGAAATGCGTGCACGCGGCGCAAAACCGAGGCGATGATCCTAAGGCATGAAATGGCGTGAAATGCAAATTGACTTACACTAACACGAGTGGACCTCACCACACTCATATGAGAGGCCGATAGATAAAGAAGTGTTTCAAATGCGGCACATCGCACGAAACCGAGGCAATGACATAAAAGACACGAAATGGCATGAAATATGATATGCAATGAGACTAGAATGAGATAAATTAAATGCGTGCTCACGCACGCAAAATCGAGAAAATGGCATATGGAATGCAACAGGACTGAAATGAGGTACGCGATGCAATATGGACTTATACTAACATGAGTGAGCCTCAGCCACACTCACATAAGAGGCCGATGGATGAAAATGAAGTGCCTCGAAATGCGTGCACACGGGCACGCAAATCGAGGCAATGGCCCTAAGGCATGGAATGACATGCATAATACAAATTGGGCTTACACTAACATGAGAGAGCCTCAGCCACACTCACATAAGTTGCCGAGAGATGAGAATGAGCTGCCTCGAAATGCGTACACACGGGCACGCAAACCAAGGCAGTGGCATACATCATGAAATGGCATGCAAATGAAACGTGGCATATGGCATATGAAAAATGAAAATTTCAGTAGCTAAAATGATGCACAAATAGCCCCCGAATTATGACAAAATTACACCCGATGCCCGAAATGCAATGTTATGCATCAAACTTGACCCTCTGACCCTACTAAACATGCACATTATGTGCATAACATGTAAAACAGTAGCAAGGAAGCCCCTAAACTAGCATTCTTTCATTACAAAGTATGCCCAAACAATGATCACAAGTATGGAAAAAATAGCTTGCAAAAATGGGGAAAAAGAGGAGAATTACAAAGCAAGTGGTATATACAATGCTCAAACTGAAAAACACAGTTCTAAAAAATTAAAGAAGGGCCAAAAATATGCACATTTACAAGAGATTATATCTCTCAATTCAGTATGTAGATAGGCTAAACCTAGCATGCAAAATAATGAGCCAACAAAGGCTATAACATGAGGTACCAAAAGCATGCATCAAACAACCTTGGACCCTTAACAAAACATGAATAATGGGTCATTTAAGACACTTTCTAAGCCTGATGAAGGCTGAAAACAGAAGCTAAGAAAGCCTAACAAAGCATGCAATTTACGGAATCAAAGATGGTATTACATGAAGTACCAAAAGCATGCACCTAAAATGGCCTAAGACCCTTAACAAAACATGATTAGGAAGGCCAAAACAAGTCTCTTTCCAGGCCTGATGAAGACTCAAAACAGAAGCCAAATAAGCTCAAAGGCATGCCAAATAGGAGTAGAACATGAATTCAAAGCAAGTGGCATGTAGAGCATGAAAACTAGGTTGAGCCCTTCTTAAATGTTGAAAAAGGCTCAAAATAGGCACAATATTAGTTCATGAGATGCTCCAAATCAGATCACAATAGGCCAAATAAATCATGCAATTTTACGAAAAATATGTAGGATCACAAAGAAAGTGCATGATAGAGAGGCCAACATGATTGTCCCCTTCTTCAATGTTGAAGAGGGGCTTAAAATGATCCCACTAACAGTTTACATCAGGCTCGAAAATGGATCACTCATAAGCCAAATAAAGCATGCAAAATAATGGCATAAAGAGTGATATTGAAGGAGGTGTATTAAGGGGCTTTCAAATGAGGTTGAACCCTTCTTCAATTTTGAAGAGGGGCTCAAAATAAGCCTAAAATAAGTAAGGGTCGGAGCCCAAAATTGAGAGCAAGTAGGGTAAAGAAGTGATTCAAAATTGTGCTAGAAAAAGGGAATTAGAGTCTTACCCTTGGAGACAAGTCTTTTGTTGCTTCTTGGCTTCAATTTGTTGGTCCTTAGCCTTTGAAAAACCCTCCTTTGCTGCTGGAATGGAGGTGGTGATGGTGAGGCTTAGGGTTGATGAAGGAATGGCCTAGAACCTTGAAGGTTTTTGGAGCTTTTGGCTATGGAAATGGAGGTTTTGGAAGATGAAGTCTTGAGATCAATTTTTGTAACCTCAACAAAGGAGCCTCGGCCCTTAAATAGACCAAAAGGGTGTAAAGGGAGGAAATGCACCTGCTTTCCTCCCAAAATATCCCCTGAGGATCAAGATATTTTGAAAAGCAATGGACACCAGAAGGGTTCAAAAGCGAAGTCGGCCGGGCCAGGATTTCTTGAAGGTGGCCGCCACCCCTAACCGGTCAAGCCACTCCCCCTGGCCGGCCGGCCATGGCCAAAAAAAGAAGTGAAGAATTGCTGGCTGACCACCATGGTTTAGGGTCCTCCCAGGTGTGTAGAATAAGGTTCCAAGGTTGGAATTTGGCAACTCTGAAACAGGAGACACAACATTGAACTTGAAAGAGAGGCTCAAAAATGAAAGTAACAATTACTGGCCGACCACCACTTTTTAGGGTCCTCCCAGGTGTGTAGAACAAGGTTCCAAGGTTGGAATTTGGCAACTCTGAAACAGGAGTCACAACATTGAACTTGAAGGAGAGGCTCAAAAATGAAAGTAACAATTACTGGCCGACCAGTACTTTTTAGGGTCCTCCCAGGTGCCCTCATCACAAATATGTAGTCCCGGCTCGAAGAAAATATCACTAGGGTGTTCAACACTGGCCCGGAAGTGAGCAAAACGGGCGCCGGAGGAGCAAAACTGGTTTTCTGAGACAATTGCTGGCCTCCCACCCTCCAATGATCTTCCTGATGCTAAAACAGAGGTACCTGCCAAAATTGAACAAAAACCGATGCGAAATGAAAGCTCGTGGCCCAAATCACGCAGTTCGGGGTCCCGAAAATAGGCTGCAGGCAATCGAAGTGGCATTCGCCACTAAGGGGTATCCGAGACCCAGTGTTCTCAAGATGATAAACAGAGGTCCCTCCGAAAATCGGAGAAATCGGAGATGGTCAAGGTCCCAAACCGAGGCACACGGCCCGACGGTTCGAAAACCGAACTGGCCCCGAATGGGCAAATGGCCTATGGCCACGAAAAAGTAGCTCACTACCATCGAGAGATAGCTCGCAGACCACTCCTCCTCAGAATGAAAACAGAGAAAACCGAGTCTGGTTCGCAAACCGAGACAAGGCATAGAAGAGAGTTCGGAAGTCCGGAGGCAGGGCGCACGGCCACGACTCTGAGACTTCTGAACGAGCACAGTATGCAACACCACCGAGCGCTCAATCAGTGACGTCTGAGTCTTAAGGTCGGTCAAAAATGGGGTGTCTACAGATTATTTTCTGAATGATCAACTGTACTGCTTACTAAAATGTGATTGTTTAATGAATGAATGTTTGTCCTATTTATAAATCGGTATCGTGGCATCCATAGCAACCCATCACATTCTTATTATTATCGCTATTTTACAGAGATCTCGCTTGCCCAATGTCAAGACCACATCGCTCACCGCTTGATGGCTATCACCTGATTGTTCGGTCTGTTAAGACCTACTGTACTGTTTTGCTATGGGATGTACCACATATGACTGCTATGGTTCTAAATGACTGATTTACTGATGCAATTGGATCGCTTTTAATTACTGAAAGGACATTCATTATTAACCCCTTTGCGCATATGTTATTTACTAGGTTTTAGCTCACTGTTTATATTTATATGTAGGTGTCCAGGCACCGGACCGAAGCTAGGAGCTTCAAGTTAAGCTCTTATTTTGTCAAGCCAACCACTGTGCCTCACCTTGAGGTCCCGAGTCCGTTCAAGCCACAAATTGTTTTGGGGTGTCTCTGGGCCACCTTTTGCCTCTCGATCGTAATAAATGTTAAGACTTGATCTGATGCCTAGTTAGGGATTTGGTCCCCGCTTGGGTGTTTGTGTATATAATGCATGTGCATATGTTTTGGTTATCAATGTGACATGTTTATAAAAAGCCTTTTGCATACAGATTGTCACAGCTCATTGGACATCTTTTATTTACTGTTTTGGCTTCCGCCAGCCCCTCTACTCTGTATTATGGTTATTACTGTTAAACAGGCCTTCGGTAATCACAAATTACTAGCCGGTTGCGATGCTAAACCCATAGGGGCAGGTTTGGGTTGTGACAGGCACTTACGGATAAATGGCGTCTATCCCTCAGGATACAATGATCTTTACCTGATTGTACTAGCACTCCAAACAATCAGAAGACTAACAAAACTTATGTTCTATACTCTCATAATTTTTCTAAAATAATATGTAGAATATATATGCAAGAGAGGACAAATGAAGGCAAGGAAAAAAGAATTTCGGAATGATGAAGGTTCTGCAAGAGGGTCTCCTTTTATAGGAAAATTGGTGCCTTTACCGAATATGTGTAATTCAAACTGAACAGGTGCAAAATCTATTTCAAAATAAATTTGAATATGTTCTGGAAAGAAACTAGAAGTTGAATCTGTCCTGGTGCAATAGGTTAAAAAATCTGTTTGGACCAATTTTGAACTTGTTGGAAAATGGACTGAAAAAGGGCATTGTTTGGACAGAAAAATATGGCGCAAAATTAAAATTAATTTCGTTTAGAAAAAAATAATTTTTCCTGAAAGAATATTTGGAAAAAATTTAAATAAATTTTGTCTAAAAAATTAATGTTAGAACTGACTTGACCCACACTCGCTTTCGATGTGGCTCAAATTTACGATGGCGTCGGCGTCACGCACGTATGTGGTGATTTGAGCCAAAGGTGACTTTGTCCATAACTCTTCCCTTCTACAAACTTGGGGTACCCCTTGGGACCCAACCAAAATGTTACCACCTAGAATTTATATAACACACATAAGCACTCTTAAGTTTTCAATGTGGGACTACCATTACAAAGAAACTCATATTTTATTCTTTAATAGTCCATTCCATGAACCCGAAAGCGATGTCAACTTCTCATTCACTCATAAATGGTTTTGACAAAGGTCTTCATCAGTGTGACTCGCCATGCGAAGAAGGAACACGTCACCTCTTTAGACCACCCCAAAAGACGTGTGGGACCCACTCAAATTTGGGTTCAAACTTGGCCCAAAATAAGCCTATAAATACTATGGGGGCGAGATTAGTCGTAGAGATTACGGATAGTCAAATACAGGAGAGTCAAGGTTCAAGCACTTTCGGCAAATTGGCTCAAAGCTCAAATCCAATCCTACTCGCCAAATAACCGATTAAGCAAGGGGCCGAGTGAAGATCGGTCCATTATAAAATGTGCCGAATATGAGGTGGGGAATAGATCTAATGCCGAGGCCCAAATAAGAAAAGATATAAATAAGAGAAACATCAGCCAGAAGGAGGTATGTGAAAATTGTTGTGCTTAACTTAGAATATAAGCATTCTTGAGTGTAAATACTGACTTGTCCGTCGGAGTGCTAATTCCTGACTCGACCGAGTGTTTATTCCTTTTAGGTGACGAAGAGGATCCTGGCGTTGCTCAGATCGAAGAGTATTTCCAAACCACTTCTCCACAATGGCGCCGTCTGCAGGAATACTCAAACACATCCATGGCGGCGTGATGAAGATCTCCGGCGATCCACTTGTGGACCCTATAACGCAAGATGAAACCACCCAATAACCATGCTTGGAACAAAGACTTTCACCGAAGATGTGCCTTGAATTTTGCTTCACCCTCGACTTTGGAGCACGAAGCAATGCAAGCAATCTTGGAACAAGCAAAGCAAAAACTGAACAAAGATTGGAGAACATGATTGCGAGAGAATGAACATCTCTGTCAAGATTTGGCCTTGGCGGTGGCGAAGTCCAAGTCAGATAATAAGGCAAAGCGACCCGTGAGGCCGTGGTTGACGATCTCGAGCCCGGCAAAAGTTCTCGATAGCCTTTCAGGCTCATTATCCTCGGAGCCCAAGAAAAAGGGACGATCTGAAATTTCCAGTTCTTCTAAAGAGAGTCTCCGTACAAGGCGTAAACGAAGAAGAAATAGCCCGGATGACGATCAAGACGATCCTTTTGTTCGACGGATTGCAAAGGCAGTGCTACCCAAGAAATTCAAAGCACCGTCATTCACCCTATCCGACGAAAAATTGGTACAAGACGGCCGGCTACAACAGTACGTCCGAAAAGGCAACCCAACCAAAGCAATAGCCTTGACACAGGATTCACATTCGCTCCTTGTGATCCACATGATATACAGCTTGCCAATGTCATCGGCGGTGCACGCGATTCAGTCGAAGTCTAACCCTCAAGAGCAACTCACTCCGGCTAAACGGCCCCATGAAGCTGAGGTTATCACTTTTGATGATTCGGATTTGGCCGGAGTAATACTGCCCCACATTGATCCCTTGGTAATTGAGTTACGCGTAAACCGATTCACAGTTGAGCGCGTACTCATTGATCGAGCACATCGAAGATTATGTACTACAAGACATTCACCAAACTTGGTTTTTCCCAATCGGATCTCTCTCGGCCCTTACCCCTATTCGCTTCAATGCCAATCCAACTTATCCGCTGGGGAAAAATTAGACTTCCGCTCAAGTAGGTTCCCAATAGTGGATGTGGGATTCTTAGTCGTCAAAAATTGCCGTCAGTATAATCTCATCATAGAGGCGATCCCGGTTGCATACTATGCGAGCCATGCCCGACCTATCATCAATTACTCCGCTTCCTAATGTAGCGGTAAGATGAGCAAATCCGTGGCTTCAATCGGCACAAGCATGTTATCTCCTCGCCGAGAAAATGCAAAAGGAACTACTGGTGAATTCCATTGAGTTCTTGGGATCGAGAAAGCCTCGACGATGTTGGGCGGCCTCCAAACGAAAAGGCAACGAGTTCAAATCGATGAAAACCCAGACAAGTTCTTCATGGTCGGCGGCTCCTTGAATTAGGCCAACAGACAGCAGCTAATATCTTTCCTGCTCAGCAACCTTGATATCTTTGCATGGACTCTGTACGAGATGTCGGGTATAGATCCGTCAGTTTCACAGCACCATTTGAATGTCGATCCTAAGTGTAAGTCGATCATTCAGAAAAGCCGGCGGTCAGCCGCAGAGCACACTACCGCCGTTGTTGAGGAGGTTGACAGGCTGCTTGACGCCGGAGCAATTAGGGAAGTGACCTACCCTACATGGCTCTCTAATACACTGGTGGTAAAGAAGAAAAATGGGACTTGGCGAGTGTGCGTCAACTTCACGGACCTAAACAAAGCCTGCCTAAAGAATTGTTTTCCTCTTCCCAAGATAGACCAACTTGTAGATGCTACGGCGCGCCATCAACGTATGAGCTTCCTTGATGCCTATAGAGGTTATCATCAAATTGCTATGCATCCGGAGGACCAAGAGAAAATACATTCCTTACCCTAAGAGGAACCTATTGCTATAAGGTAATGCCTTTTGGGTTGAAGAATGCAGGAACAACCTACCAAAGACTGGTCACCACCATGTTCAAGGAGAAACTCGGCAAAACTATGGAAGTGTACATTGACGATATGGTGGTCAAATCCAAAGAAGAGCAGAATTATATAGCCGATCTGGAAGAGACATTCGACATCCTACGCAAATATAGAATGAAGTTGAACGCTTCCAAATATGCGTTTGGTATCGGCTATGGTAAATTCTTGGGCTACATTGTCAACCACAGAGGAATCGAAGCCAACCCAAGGCAAATCAAGAATTCGAGAGCTCCGCCCCTCGTTCGAGAAAAGAGGTTCAAAGTTGATTTGGATGGCCAGACTCAACAGTTTATCACCGTCCACGATCGTTGACGACAATTCTTTCATACACTACGGCAGGGCAAGGCCTTTGAACGGTCCGCCAAGTGCAAAGTCGCTTTCAATAGCCTGAAGACCTACTTCGCCGGTACCCTCGACAACACCTTATACGCTAACGACCGCTCATTTTGTACCCGCGCTTTGGCGTGGTAGAGCCGTCGGCCCCGTGATTGATAAAGGAAGAGCTTGGGGAGCAGCGGCCAGTGTATTATGTGAGCAAGGCAATGGTTGACGCTGAAACATGCTACCTTCCGTTGGAAAAGCTCATCCTAGACCTAGTTATGGCGGCAAGGAAGCTCATGCATTATTTCAGGGGCATAGCATTGGGGTGCTGACAGATTATCCCTTCCGATCTATACTATGCAGTGCAAAATCATCCAGACGTGTTTCAAATTAGGCTCTAGAACTTGGCCAGTACGATATTCAATTTCTACCCAAAACCTCAATCAAGGGACAGGTGCTTGCCAACTTTATCCCCGAATTCACTAGGGGCCTTGCCGACTTCAAGTCTGATGTCGCCGACTTCAAGTCAGATGAAATTTGACCGAAGCCGAACTGGAGGATTTATGTTGGGGACATCTGGCAATTGTATTGTGATGGATCGTCCAATTAGTGGGGCAGTAGAGCTGGAGTTGTAATCATGACCCCCGACAACGCAATAATTGAGCAGGCCGTCAAGCTCGGCTTCGAAGTATCAAATAACGAAGTCGAATACGAAACCTTTTTAGCCGGTTTGCTTGAGCGGGCATAATGCAGGTGCTCGGTTCCGCCTTGTTTTGCGACTCAAAACGGTGATCAATCGGCTAAAGAAGTACGCAGAAGAAACGACCGTATGGCGGCCTCGTAAAATGGCCAATTCCTTGTTGGCAAGATTTGACCATCATGAGTTGAACCGGATAACACGTGGATCAGAACACCCATGCAGATGCCTTGGCTTGCCTAGCCTTAATCAACTCGTAGATTAAGCGGACCATCAGTAAGATTCATCCTAGAGCCAAGCATTGGCCCTTGAAGGAAGTCCAAATCAACGTTATAGAATGCACCAAGTTGGATGGATCCGATTGTTGCATTCCTATCTTGAACAACTCCAGAGGACAAGAAAGAAGCACACTGCGAAACAAAACAAAAGCCATACGATACTACCTAGATCCGCAAGGAAGGCTTTATAAAAGTCATTCTTCGCCCATATTTGGAATGTGTGCGGACAAAGTCAGGAGCTTCGACGAGATACAGGCGGTTGGAGCCCATTCTGGCAGACGCTCTTTGGCGTCGAGCTATAACGCAGGGTATTATTGGCGACAATAAGAGTGGACGCCGAAAGTGTTATGCAAAAAGTGTGAACAGTGCGAGAATTCTCCCGATTAAACCATGCACTTTGAAGAGTTGAACTCTATCACGATCCTTGGTCGTTCGCCCGATGGGGGCTTGATATCGAGACCATTGCCGAGGGCCCTAGGGAACAAGCGATACGATCGTCGCAATGATTACTTCACGAAATGGGTGAAGTGGAGGCATTAACACATTTGGCGACGTTAAGCGCTTTGTGTGGAGGAACATCATAACGATTCGGCATTCCCCGAGCTCTTATCTCGCACAACGGCACCTTTGATTGTATGATACCGAAAATTTGTCGACAAATATGGTATTCGACCTTACTTTTCTACGCTGGCTTACCCCCAAAGCAATGGCCAAGCCGAAGCCTCTAATAAATCCATCTTAGACGGTATCAAGAAGAGGCTGGAGAAAGCCAAAGGCAAATGGGTTGAAGAATTGCCAAGTATACTGGGGGCTCATCGAACTACACCGAGAAGATCAACTGGAGAAATGCCGTTTGCCCTATGCTTTGGAACCCAGGCAATCTTACCCCTGGAGATCAGCCACTCGACACTCAAGCCGCAATTTTTTGATACGGACCGAAATGACATGATGCTGGCTTTGGATTTGATTCTAATCGAAGAACGAAGAGACTGAGCCCTTGCGTCCATGGCACGGTACCAATAGCAGCTAAGAAAGTCGTATAATCAATCGTTTAGTGCCACCGCTACACGCCAAGAGAATTGGTCTCAAGAAGGTGCTCAACCGAAAGAAACCAAATGATGGAAAATTGGGTCCTAACTGGGACGGCCCCTACTAGATTGATTCGATTGCCGAATTCCACGCATTTACGCAAATTTTATCATTAACCTGACTTGTGGGACATGATGCTTGTTCCGAACTGTTCGCTATGTATATCTTTTTTCTGTAATACAAAGATTCCCATTCACCAACTATAGAATCTAGTTCAAAGATGTTCCGATTAAAGCCTCCGGATTCGAAGCGCCTTTCGTGGATATCACGATTGGCCAATTAAATTCTCCGGATTCGGAGCCTCATCAGCAAATGACGTCTTTGGGCCGATTAAAGCCTTCGGATTCGGACTACCCTTTGTGGATATCACGATTGGCCAAATAAAGTCTCCAGATTCGGAGCCCCATCGGCGAATGATGTCCTTGCGCCGATCAAGCCTCCAATTCAGAGCGCCCTTCGTAGATATCACAATTGGCCAAATAAAGTCTCCAGATTTGGAACCCCATTGGCGAATGACGTCCTTGGGCTGATCAAGCCTCCGGATTCGGAGCAACCTTCGTGGATATCACGATTGGCCAATTAAAGTCTCCGGATTCGGAGCCCCATCGGCTAATGACGCCCTGGGCCAATCAGCGTCGGATTCGGCGTTAAGTGGATATCACGATTGGCCAATTAAAGTCTTCGATTCGAGCCCCATCGGCGAATGACGTCTTTGGGCGATTAAAGTCTCGATTGAGCCCCGTCAGATATCACATTGGCCAATTAAAGTCTCGGATTCGAGCCCCATCGGCGAATAATGACATCCTTGGGCGATCAAGCCTGGATTCAAAAGTGCCGCCGTGGATATCACGATTGGCCAGTTAAAGTCTTCGGATTCGTAGCCCCATCGGCGAATGATGTCTTTGGGCCGATGAAGCCTCCGGATTCGGAGCGTCCTTCATGGATATCAGGATTGGCCAATGAAAGTCTCCGGATTTAGAGCCCCATCGGTGAATGACGTCTTTGGGCCGATCAAGCCTCCGGATTTGGAGCGCCCTTCGTGGATATCACGATTGGCCAATTAAAGTCTCTGGATTCGGAGCTCCATTAGCGAATGACGTCTTTGGGCCGATTAAAGCCTCCGGATTCGAAGCGCCCTTCGTGGATATCACGATTGGCCATTTAAAGTCTCCAGATTCGGAGCCCCATCGGCGAATGACGTCTTTGGGCCGATTAAAGCCTTCGGATTCGGAGCGCCCTTTGTGGATATCATGATTGGCCATTTAAAGTCTCCGGATTCGGAGCCCATCGGCGAATGACGTCTTTGGGCCGATCAATGAACCCTTTGGGTCGTGCATGACATAGTGATGTCGATTAAATCAGGCCGAACAATGTCCATTCAATCGTCTGAAATACGTTTATTCAAACATTTATATAATAAAACGCTGTAGACGTGTCCGAACGCATCCCGGGGAAGGAGTGCGAACCTCCCCCGTTCTGGTTCGCTATTGGGTCACTACAGTTCGAAGGACTCAATTGTTCGTTGCGGTTAATGTCAGAATCAACCAAAGAGTCCAACTCTGGCAAATCGTTTTGAGAAAAATAGATTTTGAAAAGAAGTGCCAAACATAGACTACTTTGCCAGATACAGAGTCGCCACATAAATATTTTTTATGGGGGAATTTAGGAAACCCTGACTCGGTGCCGAAGGCCACATGTCCGTCATTACCAAAGTTGTCTTGGCTCGGGAGCTTGGGTACGATCGGGGAAGGTCAGCTATGAGCACCCCCTTTCGCCCGGTTCGAAGACCGGCCTCTACTAACCGTGATATCCGATTTTGAAAACGTTATGTGTTCTTATTTCGGTTATTAGCCTAGAATTACTATGTTATGTGCACAGCAAACAAGTATAGACTAGATTGCCTAATTCGGAAATAAGCATTGCATATCCGTTGATTTTGGAAATGCTTTGGAATTTGCTACTCGCAAGTAGGCTAAAACACAGATTTCAATGAGTTTTCCAACTCAAGCAACCCAACCTCCATCCACAGGCATTCAAACAGTTTATCTCACATAAGCACTTAGCCGCATGGTAAGCATACTGTCATGTTAACATCCACACGCATGCGATATGCTAAAGCATGAATACTTATGTCGTACTCCGTGCCAAAACAAGAAACTAGTTAGCAGACATGCATGACCTAGTTCATGTTAAATGGCTAATGCAACACAGGCGAAGATGCAATTTAGAGTAGGCTCGGCTAACCCTAAAGATGGCATGTGAAATGCACTTTATTCGATGCACGTATTCAACTTGGAATTGAAAATACAATGCTTTGTATGATGTACCGAGGCTGCATGTCAACAAATGCATGGATGCACGCATGCATTGCATAAGGTATGCTAATTTTAAATATGCCCTAATCTACCATCATAAGCAGGTAAATAAAAGGGAAGAAAGAAATGGGGGTTGGAAGACATACACACACTCACCCACACTTATTACAATTATGCCCTCACACAGAGGGACCAAAAGAATATACAGTCCAAAGATAATACAGTCCAACTAAATTAATCAAATAAATTAATTAATCTAATTAAAGCAGTAAACCGCCTCGAGATGAGGGCCGGATGCAACGCATGCTCGGGACTTGCTCGGAATTGCACTGCCATGCTTAGATTGCCTTTGTTTTCCCTGCTTTGCATCTCAGAAGACTGCCAAAGTCTCTGGAGTGCCTCCCAGGACACTGAGGGACATCATCGGCTGAGTGGGACTTCCATCGCAAGCAGATGGGGTCCCGCACAAGATTCATCCAATGGCCATCAATAGACTGTCGATCGGCACTAAATACGGCGGGACGGCACTGATTGTCTGCAGAACCAGCAACTCACAGCAACAGAGGGCAACAACTTGCATGGCAATGTAATTCCAACAATGTATTACCAATCATGCCCCTTATCATATTTGTGACGCAAAGGGGCATGTGCCTTGATTCTCGAGCCACCAATCACGCATTTCCATGCACGATGGCCCAAAGAACCAAATGTGCAACTTCTATTTCAAATGCATGCAAACCAAACAAACACACAAGGGAGCTAAGCCTCTATCATGACTTGGTCAAGAGGTAGAGCATGCATGTTTATGTGATGCAATCCTAAACATGTCAACTAGCATGCAATCATGTCAATACAAAGGAGCATACAAGCTAACAAACATACAAGCCATGAAACACCAATGTCAACCATCAAGTATGCAAGGTGTAATGTGGGTGTCCAAGCATGCAAACAAGCATGTGACTTCATTCAATCATGTTAGTCCTAACATGCATTTACTTGCCAATACATTACAAGACTCAAGGAACATATGCAAGCAACAAGAGAATGGATTTACACATAGGTTAGGCAGCTCTAAATAAGCCTAAAATCAATGGCCAAATGCCATAGAAGTGAAGGCTAAGATATATGCAATACATGCACACATGCAAGCATACATAATCCAACACTTAGGCAAAAACAAGCAACTCTTAAGAACACTTAAAAGAGGCTAACATGGATATATTAACATGCATATGTAAGCTTTAAAATCATGTTGGACATGGTGCCAAACCAAGCAACAAAATAGACTAAGCATGCAACAAATGATCCAAGCATCCAAGGCAAGCCAAAGGAGGCCTAAACCATGACTAAGCCAACCAAGCCTCACAAGGCCAAGAAGGCTTAAAACAGGTCTAAAACCCTAGACCATACAAAAGGGACCTCCTAGATGGCATCTAAGTGGCTCTAGAGCAAGGCACACACAATGACCAAATCACTAGGCATACAACATATGCTTTCAAAACTTCAAAGAGGCATGCAAGGCAATCATTCGAGAGCATGTCTAAGGGAATTTGAAATAGCATGCTAAATGGTTCCAAACCATTGAAAATAATGCAAGCAAGGCATGCTATGCTTTCATGCTCTTAGGGCCAACAAGCCAAGCGCAAAGAGGCTATGTGATGCAAGCTAAGATCGAGCCAAAGTAACCATGGACAAACCTTATTCATGGAAAAATGAGCATACAAGCTTCATGAATCTAAGCCTAAAACATGTTAGAATGGAGGCACACAACCTAATGCATGTTAAAGGACTAAAGAGGCATTACAAAGCATCTATGCAAAACATGCAAGAAGTACTAAAACCAACATGATACAAAGTTATAATATGGCAATATGAGTACAAAATACAGCCATGGCATAACCAACAAACAACCAAACATGGGGCTCCCTCAAGAGGCAAAATAGGTCATTTTCAAGGACAACAAGGAGAGGGGGTGACCCTCTCCTTCTTGGGACTTCAAGGCATCATCTTCACCACTGAAATCCTCAAGATTTTAGTGGTGAAGAACCAACACCAAAATCCGGAGCTCTCACCAAATAGCACAAAATGAGCCCTTTTCAAGGCCTAAGGGTAGTCAAACCTCCCCAAAGCACAAAACACTCTTAACCAACAATAAAGAGGACTAAAAACAGAACTTTTGTATTAAGTGCTAAGCACAAAAAAGTTCTAAACTATCTAAAAATAGAGTGCAAAAGGAAAAATGGGTAGTTTCTCACCCTTGAAGACCACCTTCACAAAGGTTGATGTTGTTGCTTTAAGCTCAAATCAACCAAAAACTTCAAGAACCAGCCCTTAGAACCTCGGTAACCAAAGGAAGGTGAAACACTAGGTGCTTGTGTGCAATAATATGGATTAAAGCACCTAGTGTAGAAACAAGAGAGGAAAAGAGAGATAGGATAGATACACAAGTTCTAACCTAGAACCGAGCTTCTTCTCGTCTTTTCTCTCTAAAATGTCTAATTTTCTAACCCTTGAGCCAAGACAAGAGAGCCTTCTCTTGTAGGCAACAAAGCTTACAAGCTAAGCAAACCAAGGCTCGTCCCTCCATACACGTGTATGGAGGAAACAAATGCTATCTGTTGCTTCAAAATATCTCAAAAGCAATTGAGCATGAGTCGGCGGGCAAAATTGTCATTTTGACAAAATTGGCTGCCGACCGGCACAATATAGTTCCGATGGCAACACCAACCAGCCGGGGGGCTCTAGCCCTTGCCGGTGGTGTGGGGATGCCTCACAAGGCATTACTGCCTCTCAAGGCAAAGCACAAGTGTTTGGTGCAAAACCGGACACAAACGGTCAAGTTCGGAGGTCTTGAGGCAAGGCGCGTGGCAGAACTCGGGAACTCCAAGCGAACACGAACATGGATAATCACCGAGTGTTCAAGCGATGGCGTCCGTGTCTTGAGGGCGATCAAAAATGGGGTGTCTACAAGCGCATACAAGCATGTGTACAACAAAACTTATAACAAAACATTGAAAATAAAATGCTTTTTTATTCGACCAACCAATAATCACATAATCTTAGACGCAATCCGCGTTTGAACATTTATAACGAATATTTTTATTCGGCGTTTCCCTCATCATCGCTCTTTTTAACTTCAAAGGTGGAAAAGGGCAAATGATCACGATGATCCAGACTACAATAGTTGAAATCAACACCCTTCGCTCGGAGAGCCTCCGCGGCCTGAAGAACAGCGATCCAACCATGCTTAAAGCCGCGATTCTTGTATCCAGACCTCCTCAGCAAATGCCTTTTTCGTTTTGTAGATCCTAACCTTACAGCCAGCATGGAAACCCTGCTCGTAACCCTTGGCCCTCGCATTTGATACGGCAAACATGCCTGTCGTATCTCGGTCGGCGATGGCATGACTCAATAGCCGTTGGGTCACCCTCTCATCCACAATCGGGTTAGATTGACCCGCCGCGTGCAGATCGGCAACTTTAACCTTCCTAAGCTCCCTAAGATCGCCCTCCGCCTTCTCTGCACGAACCTGCCGCTGAACTCGTTCGTTCATTTTCTCCATCTCCCGCAAACGCATGCCGACTTCATGGGCGCTGTATAGGCCCTTCACCGCCCCATGAATATCTTCTCGAAACACTTCGAAATCTCGTCGTCCAACCATCGATTGTTGGACTTCCGGTGGAAAGATCATCAGCGAACTTGGCCGTTACACGGATCATTGGCGATGGAATCTGCCTCGATCACGGTTTATTCCCCGAACACCTCAAAACTCAATGGTAGCATCGCATCGACTCATTCCTCGAGGTTGTGGCGAGGAGCTCCGTTGATACTTCTCTCTTCGGGGTGATCTGCTTCGTCGGCTTGAAGGTTCACGTTTTTCGGTTTCCTTGGACGTCCTTCCTCCGTCTGTATGAGTTTCTTCCGCGATTCATCGCAGTATCTAGCTCAGCCAGCATTCGTCCCTCTCATCTGCTGTTGAAGAACAGTCTATTTGACATTCGCCCCTCGCCCCAAGCTAGTTCAAATCGAGTCTGAATGAGAATAAGTGGACCCACTGGTGCGAACTCACCCCATTTATTCGTAGGCATGCAGCGACCCTGAGGCAATTTCATTAACGCTTTGGCGATCCCCAAGCGACGGATCTGGAATTGATATGTGCCTGACCACTTCATGTACTAATTTTTGGCTTGTTAAAACAGCTAAGTTATCTAAACGACAATTATGGGAGAATGCCTTGAAGTCCATGTACAATTATGGGAGAATCCTGGGGCAAGGGCAGATTTATTAATCTAATCGGCTGAGCATCTTGGCCCCATGCCAATCGATATGTGCCACAGCCACTTCATGCAATGATTTTTGGCTTGTTAAAACGGCAGATTATCTAACAAACAATTATGGAGAATGCCTTGAAGTCCATGCCTTTGGTAGGGCAATGGCGGTTATTAATCTAACGCCGAGCATCTTGGCCCGATTGATATGTGCCGCCCACTTCATGTCTTGATTTTTGGCTTGTTAAAAGCGGCTTAGTTATCTAGCGAAATTATGGGAGAATGCCTTGAAGTCCATGCCTTTGGGGCAAGAGCGGATTTATTAATCTAACGGTCGAGCATCTTGGCCCCAGATTGATATGTGCTACTTGCCACTTCATGTCTTGATTTTTGGCTTGTTAAACGGCTTAGATTATCTAGCGGCAATTATGGGAGAATGCCTTGAAGTCCATGCTGGTGAGGCAATGACAGATTTATTAATCTAGCAAATGAGCATCTTGTCTCCTGACGATTGATATGTGCCACGACCACTTCATTCTTGATTTTGGCTTGTTACAACGGCTTAGTTATCTAAGCGGCAATTATGGGAGAATACCTTGAAGCCCATGCCTTTGGGCAAGGAGCGATTTGTTAATCTAACCGATGAGCATCTTGGCCCCACGGATTGATATGTGCCATGACCACTTCATGTATCTTGATTTTTGGCTTGTTAAAAGCGGCTTAGTTATCTAAGCGGCAATTATGGGAGAATGCCTTGAAGTCCATGCATAGCAGGGCTAGATCTATTAATCTAACCCGAGCATCTTGGTCCCACGCCGTCGATATGTGCCTGACCACTTCATATCTTGATTTTTGGCTTGTTAAGGCGGCAGTTATCTAAATGGCAATTATGGAGAATGCCTTGAAGTCCATACCTTTGGTGGGTAAAGGCGGTTTATTAATCTAACTACCGAGCATCTTGGCCCACGCCGATTGATATGTGCCCTGACCACTTCATGTACTGATTTTTAGATTTTTAAACGGCCTAACTATCTAAACAGCCTAATCATCTAGTCGGTAAGTAGACAAAACGTTTTATCCAAAATAGCAACCAAACAATTTCGTTCATTAGGAACAACAAAGTTCAAAATGAATTTTCATTAAGTAAATTGGGCACAAATTGTAACCATTTTACATATGAAAATTACTAGACAAAAAGCTGTAAAAAGCTGAAAATTACATGCAAATCCTAAAACAAAAACAAGAGCCGCCCAAATTAGCCCTCGGAGTCAGACTTCAGTGGTTCAGCATCCACTTGCTCGTATGGAATTGGCGTAGCCAATGTCACATCAACAGCAGGAAGGGCTTTGAGCCAGCCATGTTTAAATCCCAAATTCTCAAATTTGGGGACTTCGTCTATATATTCATCAAGCGATTTTTTCCGATCGAATCTTGTTGGAAGCCTTGATTATTTGCTTTTCGCCGCCTTCATCTCTTCCAACCTAGCCTCCAAGATAGAGATCGCCTCTTAGGCCAATTTAAGTGCGTCGTCATTCGCATCTTCCTTCTTCTCGACAACTGATCTCAATTCTTTAGCATTGCGGGCTCTCTCCATCTCGGCCTCGGCACGGGCGCCCTCCATCTGTGCCCTACTCCTTTGGCCCTCAACCTTTGCTTATAAACGGCCAATTAACTCGACGGCATCGTGATAGCGACGGCCCATGTCGGCTATCCTTCCGACGGCCTGCGAAACAGGAAGTTGAGAACAAAATAATATTTACGTAAAGAGAAAAGACAAAGTGCAGATATATATCAAAAGAGCCGATTGCGCGGCCAACCCAATTGCAACTAGATCAGGCTCGCCGAAAGCGCCTTTCTGCGAAGCGATGAAGCAGACGTCGCCAAGGGAGCAAAACAGCTGGATCTTTGATCACCGAAGCGTCGGAGGAGATCGGCGTATTTTTTATCTTTGGCTGAATAACAAAAGGTACAATCACATCTGACTCCTCCTAACGAGGTCGTTTGTCAGCACGGTCTTTTGCTGAGCTAGCCTCGACATCGGCATGGTGCTTCTTTACCCTTTGTTCAGCTTCTACACTTGCCTGCACAAAAGGTTCCACCTCAGTTTGCCACCCCCTCGATAACAGGGAAGAAGGACTGGGACTGAGATTCGGCAGCCCGAATCTCCTCTGCCCTTCGCCGCGCGGCCATCCTTTCCGCGTTCGCCTTCTTGGCAAGTTTAGTGAGGCACAACCCAGCCATATCTTCTGGGAACGTGCCGAGAAGGTCCTCCAGACCGTGAAAAATATCGTCAAGCGGACGATCCTCTCGACCCGATGTGGATGGAGGATCAGCCGAATTGAGGCTGGCTTCTTCAAATGCTAATTGCAAAGCCTCATCAACCTCGATTTGATTAGTGCGACTCGATGGCCTCGGCCACTGTCGGCCGCTCCGAATTTGATCCCTCGCAACCGACTTGCCTCAAATTTCTAAAAGCAGTCAAGATAAGGGCGATAAGAAACTCCTCACCCTCCGGAATTGGGATGTTTTCTGCCGCCAAAAAGGTCGTATAAATCGGCTCATAGCGAGCGTGGGCGCCCTTCCCTACTACGAAGACTTCGGTCGGCGAAATACTTGGCGCAATCCTAATTTACGAAAGGATAGCGTCGTTGGTTGAGGTCAAGACTTTCTTCAAATCATTTCCTGCAAAAGCAAAACCATGAAGTCCCGAAAATAAAGTTTTATAAATACAAGAAGTAAATAAATAAAAGAAGATACTCGGCCACCTGGTTCGCCTCTCCGTCTAGAAATGCAATCAAGGCGATCCTCACCTTCGCCGAATTCCCAGTTTCCTTGGACGACGACCATAACATCATCGACTCGCTTCCCAAAGCTGGAAAGCATAGTCACTAGTTGATGGTCGGTGTCTTTGGCCCTAAGGAAATAACGCCCGTGCCGACCAGAAGACTTTGTCAAGGCGTAGCAATGCCGAATAGCGGGAATGCCAAGGTTAAGCCCAAGGCGGCGGTTCAGTGCGATAATCCCCATCACGACCCTAAAGAAGTTGACGTTGGGTTGGGAAGGGATTAACCCCCAGTGGCAAAGCACGGCCCCAAGGAGTGGGTGAAGGGGGAAATGGACCCCACCCTTTGCAATTGACAGAAGAGGGAAGACAATCGTGGCTTCATCAACCCTCTCCATATCGAGGGTGCTGTCTGCCACAAATGACAGACGGACGTCATCAGAAATGGAAAAATGGCGTCGGAAGCCAGAAATTTGATTCGGTGAGAGGAGATCTTTTAAATGTTTCGCCATCCCCCCCAGCCAATAGGATTATGCTAAGCTAAAAAAAAAAAATGAGAAGGAGATCTTACAAGAGGCGAAGGAGATAGAGAAGAGTAGGAAGTTGCGGTAGTTCGAAGGCGATCTAGCGGCGGGTGTCTAAAATGTGTATGCATTTGAAAAGACGTTGAAATTCCAAATTATAATAAATAGAAGTGTACGAAGAGGCGAGAAGTTAAAATGATAACCGAGAAGCATGTGTACAGACATTTGCGTTGAAATATGGTCAGCCGCCGAAGTTCGGCCCTAACTCTTCAATTTCGAAGCCAAACACTCCAGCCAACTGTCGTTAGTGGAGTGCTTGGGGGGTAATTGTGGGAGCCAAGATTCGGGAGTCGTAGAGATTCTGGATAGTTGAATCTAGGAGAGTCAAGGTTCGAAGCACTCGACAATTGGCTCGAAAGCTCAAATCCAATCCTACTCGGCCAAATAACCGATTAAGCAAGGGGTCGAGTGAAGATCGGTCCATTATAAAATGTGTCGAATATGAGGAGGGGAATGGATCTAATCCCGAGGACCAAAGAAGAAAAGATATAAATAAGAAAAACATCATCCAGAAAGAGGTATGTGAAAATTGTTGTGCTTAACTTAGAATATAAGCATTCTTGAGTGTAAATCTTGACTTGCAGCCAGTGCTAATTAGGCACCCTTGACCGGAGAGTTTATTCCTTTTCAGGTGACCAGAAGAGGATCACGAGTGTTCCCCAAGATCAGAAGAGTATTTCCAAACCACTTCTCCACAAATACCATAATTCCAACAATCATCCACATGAATGGAATTTGACGGAGAGAAAATCCAACAACATGATCTAATTAAAAAGAATATAAATATTGAAAATATTCTGCAAGGATAAGTAACTTTTGGCTTTGAAGCTTCCCTTGTGACACTATCGGATTTACTAGCTAACCAGTGAATATGATGTCTTGAATTGTTCAGCCATTTGTGTAAACCAAGACAATAGAACTCACGTAGTATATTACCAAACACAGTTTAGTTCTCACTATTGTGTTCATTTTGGCCTTGAACAATCTGGTTTTTCATATGTGCTTTAGAGAATTGTAGCCCTTTACAAATCTCTTAGAACCGGCCCAGTTCATACTCATATAGGTAAATCTTATGAAGAATATATTACCATATTCCACTAGGTATTCCTAGATATAAGAATTATTAAAAGTATTACTTAACCTAAAATGCTGTAGACATCACTATTTCATCGTAGAAATGGGTAGGAGTTTGACTCCCCAGTGATCCTATGAGTCATACACAACTCGGTTGTCCCTTTGAACCTAGATCTTAGAATCTCCAGCCAACTAAGTTGGGTTGTCATTGTGGTAACTCTTATTTAATAAACTTAAGTCTCATTTCCCTCGATGAATTTTCAACGAACTCTCTTGCTAACCTTTTGGTTAGTGGATCCACTATGTTGTCTTTAAATTTCACATATTCAATGGAAATAATTCTATTGGAGAGTAGTTGTCTCATGGTGTTTTGTCCACGACGAATGTATCGTGACTTACCGTTATACATATGACTTTATACTCTACCTATTACTGATTGACTATCGTGATGTATGCATATAGCAGGCACCGGTTTTGGCCACATTAGAATATCTTCAAGGAAGTGACGAAGTCATTTGCTTCTTTCAGCTTTATCTAAAGCAATAAATTCTAATGCAAGTCTGTTTGGAAAATTACCAAGATACAGCCGCCCCACAAAGAGTAAAAAAAAACCCACTAGTAGATTTTGAGTCCTAGTATCCGATATCCAGTTTGCATCACAATATCGTTCAAGTACTGCTGGATATCTAGTATAATTTAGCCTAATATTACGATTAAATTTGAGGTATCTTAAAACCCTTATAATAGCTTTCTGGTGTTCTACTTATGGATTACTCGTATATCTACTTAATTTACTTACTACATAGGCTATATCTGGGCGAGTGCAATTCGTCAAGTACATTAAGCTTCCAATAATTTGAACATATTCTAATTAAAAGATACTTTACTGTACATTCTTAGAAAGAAACAAATTAACATCCACAGGTGTTCCAGCAAGGTGATCATTATCTTTGCTGAATTTGTCAAGTATTTTCTCAATGTAATGTGATTGTGACAAAGCATAACCTTCTGATATTTTGGTAATTTTCATACCAAGAATTACATCAGCAATCCTCATGTACTTCATATCAAAATATTTATTCAACATTTTCTTGGTAGTTTTAATCATGCCATTATTACTACATATGATGAGCATATCATCCACATAAAGACATACTATAACATAAAACACATTTGTCATATTCATTAATTTTAAATCCATTTGACATCATTGCCTTGACAAATTTCTCATGCTATTACTTTGGCGCTTGTTTTAAACCATATAATGATTTAACTAATTTACACACTTTCTTTTCTTTTCTTGTAATAGAAAATCATACGGTTGTTCTATATAAATTTCTTCACTTAACTCACCTTTTAAAAAAGCTGTTTTAACATCGATGAATTTCTCGATTGTACAAAGATACAATGGCAATTAGCATTCTAATGGATGTTATTCTAGTAACTGATGAGTATGTGTCAAAGTAGTCAAGACCTTCTTTTTGTCTATATCCTTTGACCACAAGTCTTGTCTTGTATTTGTCAATTGATCCATCCGCTTTCATTTTTCTTGTGAAAATCCACTTGTACCCAAGAGGTTGACAATCTGGTAGCAAATCTACTAATTCCCAAGTGTAATTTTGCAGGATAAATTCAATTTTTACTATTTGTAGCCTCATTCTTAAAGGAGCTTCAGTACTGGAGATAGCTTCATTGAAAGTTAATGACTCATTTTCTAACAAAAAAGTTAGAAAATTTGGACCAATGATTTTGAGGTTCTAGCACATTACTATGCCTAGGTTTCTTTTTTAGCATTTTGATCTATCTCTTGCTCTTATTCTTAATCATGACTAGTAATAGCATCATAAGATCTTTTATTAGTACTAGTCTCTTGTCTAGTTTTATTAAAAAATACATGTTCAAAGAAAGATACATTCTGAGATTTAATAATAATATTTACATGCATTTAGGAATGTTTTGACTTATGAATCAAAAACCTATATGTGCTACTATTCATGGCATAACCAATGAATATGCAATCAACAGTTTTAGGACTATCTTAGTCTTTTTAGGACTATGAATAACTACTTTAGCCAAACACCCCCACACTTTTAAGTATTTGTAGAATGGAACTCTCCCATGCCACATTTCATAAGGTGTTTGATTCACACTACAACAAAATTGACTTTTCTACGCAATGCATGTAGTAAAAACTCTTTCACGACATGCACACAAATCTTTGTTATATGACATGCCGTGGAAAGTTAAACATCATTCTGACATGCAAGTAAAGTTATGAAAAGTAATAAATTAAACATTAATGACATACTTTGTATGTCGTATATAACTTTTTACGACATTTTTATCATGTCATAAATCATCATACTTTCCATGACATAATTTTGCATGCCGTAGAAGATTATTTTTAATATATTTATGGCATACTTTGTATGCCGTATATAGTATTTTATGACATTTTCTTGCATGTCATAAATCATCACTTTTCACGACATAATTTTGTATGCCGTAGAAGATCATTTTTAACATATTTATGACATGCCTTATATGCCGTATATAATCTTCTACGACATTTTCTTACATGCTATAAATCATTACACTTTTCACGGCATAATTTTGCATGCCGTAGAAAGTTATTTTTAATATATATATATAAGAACATGACCTTGCCTGACCGTATGTAAACAATAGCTTATAAAATGCAACCTGTTACAAACCAAGTAGAAGCAGCAACTATGAAGTAAGCAAAAGAATCTAATATCCATACACTAAACAAACTGCATACTAACTTTTATCCTCAACTTCTATCATATCAAGCTGATAACAACCTCAAACATACAAATCAGAAAATAGATAGCACAATACATTAGTCAGAAATAATAATGCATTTCTTTTTTTTGAACGAAAATAATAATGCATTTCATAACATTCAAAAAGTGTCTAATTGCCATCTTCAAATAAAAAAATACAAGCTACAAAATTACACCCAAAGAAACACAAACAAAATTTAACAGGTTTAAAACTAAACTGCAGAGCAACATGAACTTTCTTGTACAGCTCCTCAATGCCATCAGGCTCAATTCCTCTCTTGATATACTCAACAAAATGAGGTGATACTTCTCTGGTTCATCTTCCATCAATATCTACGTAACAACCAATAAAATTAAGTTCATGGCTGAAAATAAGTGTTACAATACACATAAATTCACATCTTAACCGTTACCTTCATATATGCAGCAACATGCCCACCATAAATATACTTGCGGTGAACCTCAGCATCCAGCTGCTTAGAGTCCTTCGAGAAACCGTTACCTTCATATTTTTGTTTTGACATTCTATACAAAAATCCCATAACAAGTCTAAGGGGCAAAACTCTGTTCTAGGCATATTTTATCACACATCACCAGAAAATTTAATCTTCGCAGCAATTTTAGTACGTCCACAATATATGCCTTATGAATTTGCATAAAGATAATTACAAGAAAAAGACATAAGAAACAATTCAAGAAAAGGTGATAATAGCCTGCTAATTCACTTATTTCTTTTTTCTTTTTTCTCATAAGTCAATCCAAAAACAATATATGCTGGCCCATGGTGTGAATTATGAAATTTTAGGTGGATATGAGTCATAAACAATGTATGTTGTCATAAACAATGTATGTTGTCAACACGATGCTCTACACACCTGCAAAAGCATGGTTGCCTATAACAAACTGGGTAGGAGGGGTTCTTGCAGTCATTAAGTTTAAAACACTAAAGCATCTTCACATACAACATGGTCGACTCCAAAATCGAGTCAATAAATGAACAAACAAAAGTATTCTTGAAGAAAGATCCAAACAAAAGCCCCAGTATTTTGTCAATATAATTCTAATATTGGATGCACAAACAGTCAAGTCAACAAATGAACTATATCTAGCCAACTTTTGTGTGCTGCTGAGCTTTTAAATTTTCAAAATTGATATTAAACTATCAGAAGAAAGAACTCAGATGAGTAAGGCGACCATCAAATCCAGCCACAAAAACCACGGCTGACATAAAAATTTGAAGTCAATAGACACAGTGCATCACATTATTTCTTCATGGTTCACTATGCACAGATGGACTTAACCAAAATATGGTTAATATGACTACTGAAATGAATATCCAATACAAAATTGGAAAAAATATACAAGTCTGGATGCAAAATCACTGAAGATAAAGGTATAAATCTATGTTACACCAATTAAAAGCTCCCTACAAACTAAATCTAGAGTAAAATTCCTGAGTGCCAACTGCTAAAAAGTTGATCAATACATCACATTAATGGAAAATAAAAGGTTATTTATATTTCATACACAATGTAAATATGTCTTAAACTCCAAAAATAAAATAAAATAAAACTAACCTGATAAGAAACCACCAATCGAGATTCTGATAAATTAGTTATTGGACCCATATCCAATTCGTAACTTTACAAGCATCATCATGTAAATAAAGATTTGAAAGTTGAGCCTCAGGAATTATACAAAAGCACAATTGACAAACAATGAATTAGACAAATTAAAACAGTGAAAATACTATAACCCTAACAACACATGGATTGGTTAACATAAGAACACACTTAACACCTACGTATACACTAATGCTACATATGTATGTGCATTACATAAACATAGACACAGAGACACACTAGGAAGGAAATTGGGTTTCAAAAATAATTCAAACACACTACTATGACCCTCGACGAAATAAACCATCAAAACCAATTCAGTAGAAAACTCTCAGTAAAATCTGTGATTAACAAAGAAGATGTTAGCTGGCCACTCTGTTTCGGAAAACCTAAACCCTAACATCCCTCTGTTTTGGCTTCATTGGTCAAGAGCGGTGCTGGTACAGGAAAATACAGGTAGAGAGGAGACAGTGATGTTAGGGTGCTCCATAGGTATTGATATTTCACCTCCAGAAAGAAGCGTCCATCTGGAAGTGGCTCACACCTATAGGAAAAGAAATAGAAAAATATTTGTGATGAATAAAAGAATGAAGACTATATGACAAAACAATTAGTGATTCATACAAAACAATACCACCTACTCAGTAATCTCCACTTCACAAGCAAAATCAGCTATTGAACCTGTCATAGTGTCAGTGATAACCTGCAGCATTAATGGCCAGTTGACAGCCAGTGATAATGAGGAAAGAGAACATTTTTATTTAGAATTACTGGTACACTGACAACATAGTTTTGCATTCACTTTAAACATAGGCCGTTGGATTATCACATGGAAGAGAACATTTTTATTTAGAATTTGGATGGATTTTGGTCTCACTCAAATCCATTTGCAAAATTGCAAAATACAATAGTTATCACTGATACTACCTCTCGGCCTGCTTGAATTGGATTTGGTAAGAAGCATGCTCCTATAAAAGAAATAGTTCATCAAAAGCAATCACAAGTTCAATGTCTAGTATGTATGATACTAGTTGGTTTGCTAGGCATATAAAATGCGAGGATTAAAGATCGTTACCTAATAAAACAAATTGATACTAAACATTAGAAGATATGAGACGGATGGTACCACGGTATCATATTTAAAATGATATCACTCCTACCTCCACTAATTTCTAAAATTAATCGACTTACTCTTTAAAGTAATAATTTTGGTAGCTGTTTGATAACCAATTGTGCATTACACATTCTAGTAGAATAAACCAAGACATTGCATACGATTAAGCATCGCTTGAAGCCAATGTAGCCAAACAATGATTCTCACGAGGCACTAACAAAATTGTAAACTCTATCCATAGTCTTCACAATTGATGAAACCTCAACTCTGTTTCACAATGAATATCCTTACTGAAACTGACATTAATTACTTTGAATCAAAATATAACCCAAGCAAATCTAAATGCGATCCAAATTCAAAACCAACGGTAAAGATTCTCAGCTACCTGCTAGACGCTGGAAGTTTTGAGTAATGCAATTAAGGAATTTGGCATTTATCGATGCCATAATCATGACAAGCAACTTGTCAACGAGATCACTTAAAAGAGTAATTTAGCAAACTTCTACAAGTGTCAATGGGGTAAGGGCTGTCGCTGTTAACACAATTTATGTTATCACTTAAAAGAGTAATTTACATGCTCATGTAGAATTATGATTCCAGCCTAAGTTAATGTCGCAGTGCAAGAACTTCCACAGAAAAACCAGTAGTGTTCCTCTCAGCCAAAGCAATATTGAAGGATAAACTCTAGAGATACTTAAAACAAGTGCTAGAAAGTGCACTATACATGTCCAATCTCATCTCATGTCTCAGTCCCACGAAGCAAAGGGCCCTCATAGAATGTCTTATCTTTACTTTACATAAGATATATATACATATATTTTTTTTTTCCAGCTGTGAGTGCCATGGATACAAGTGGAGTGTCATTGCTTAAAGATTTGAGGAAGGCAGTGGAAAACAAGGGTCTTGAGGCAAGTACACTACAGCTGCAATCTCATCTCTCTCTCTCTCGCTTCTTTGCTCATTACATTAACTCACGGAGCTTAATTTAATACTTCCAAACTGATTGTTCGTTGCCTCGATGATCATTCGTGTTGGTGAATCCACTCGGTGAGGTTATGGAAAAATTGCGGCGTGGAGGCGAAGCCCATGATGTTTTCAGACTGCCTTTTCTTGACAGTTGGAGAGGCTGTGGCTTCGCTCCTTTCAACCGTCAAGGCCCAATCATCAAGTCATGTATGAAAACTTTGATTTTTGATTTTTGATGAAGGAAAAGGGTGTTTGAAATCAATGTTTGTTTCTCTTACTGATAATTGTTAATTTAGAAACATTTTCAGCATATATAAAGTTATAATATATAAGCATTGTAATCACAATTCTCTTCTATATGCCACATTAATGTGGTTTTTAGTTTAGAATGTATAACATTCTATGAGGCTTACTTTGAGCGGACAAATATCACTTGTTTCATAGGAAGAGTAATCTTCGATTTTCATAGGAAAATTATATTCGTTACTTGATGAATTTCACTGTTTTTTCACCTCCTATGCTATTCACATCTATCAGGCAATTAAAAATTTGGTACAAAGAAAAAAAAAAGATTGGTGTCATCTGTGGGTTTTTATCATTTTCAAAATGGATCAATTGTAGAACTTCATAAATTTAACGCACATTAGATAATATTCAATTGATTATATAGACAAATAATTATATGAGCAAATTAGAACGAGAGAATGACTAAATTGAGATGAGCACTGATCCTCTCTAACTTTAATGTATAATTACTAGCCAGTCCTAAACATCCTTATTTACCAATAAGTCTTGTTAATACATAAATAGCTACTAGAATGTGTTTACACCCCTCTCAAGAATCCTTGTTGCCACTCAAGAAGTCTTGCAGGATCGAACAAGTAGGCTTGTTGATTGAATTGAATTGAATACAATACGAGCGTGTCAAAACTTGTGAACCTAGTTCAACGTGTAAGAATGTTTAACCATTTATGACTACTAACACAGAAAAATGATTGTGTGTGGCTGAGAGGAAAACTACTGGTTTGGATCTTACCCTAATGAAGAAAACAAAAGAAAAACAAAAGATGATTTTGAATCAAAAAATAAAAAGGAAGATGATTTTTTAAATGGTGAACGGATTAAGAGCAAATTCATATTCTAATGAACAGAGCAAAGCCAAAGCCAATCATATCTTATTGTGTTCTATGGTCTTACTGATTATGCGAGCACGAGATGTTGAAATTGAGCCGGCCATTTTGGGAAGATGTACAAATAAGAGCTTTTACGGTGTTGCTTGAGAAGCGAGGTCGCCTTTTGTTCATAAGCTCTGTCTCCTATGAATCCTTCTTTGCTTGAGATCATAAAGTTGAAATGAAGCGCAAGGGAGAAAAATTTAGGTTAATTGAATAGAAATCAAATCAAAACCCTAGAAATCAAAATCAAAACTCTAGAAATCAAATCAAAATCAAAGAGAGATGAGAGAAGAGAAACTGAATTAATCGAATAAAGGATGCAATCCAAGGCTCTCAATGAATTAATCCAAGGCTCTCACCGAATTAATCCAAGGCTCGGAATTAGAATCAAATGTCAAGCTCGGAATCAATCGATTGGTGCTTGTGTAACTAACATCATCGGAGGGTGGTGGTGGTGGTGGTTCTTTGGCGGTCTTTGATTCTGGAGAAGAGATCTTGAGAGAGAGAGAGAGAGAGAGAGAATGTGTGAGCTAATGGATTGTTATTTTTGTATTTAAAAAAAAAAAAACTGGGATGCAAATAAATCTGCTCAAAAAAATTGTTATTTTTGTATTAAATAAAAACTGGGTGAGGAGAGAATATACACCTGACAGCCCTCAATATTTGGAAATGATTAATTTTAACAATATTAATTAAAAAAAATTTGGAGTAGAAAATTTTAGAAAAAATAATTTAAGTATAAGTTTATAAATTATTTTTGTATTAAAATTTTTTTTTGATAAAAGTTTTCACGACATGCTAATGCATGCCGTGTAAAGTTATAATAATTTACGACATGAAATATATGTCGTCTTATGTACAAATATTTAATGACATATTTTTGTATGCCGTGAAAATATACATTTTTTACGGCATGCTTTTGCATGCCATAAAAAAAATTTGGATTGCATTTTTTTTTTTTTTTGCAGAAATTTTCAGGACATGTTAATACATGCCGTGTAAAGTTATAATATTTTACAACATGAAACGTATGTCGTCTTAAATGCAAATATTTTACGACATATTTTTGTAAGTCGTGAAAACATATATTTTTTACGACATACTTTTGTATGTCATAAATATATAAATTAACGACTTACATAGTATGTATGCTGTTATTGGCAAAACATTAACGGCTTGCAAAAAAAAAAAATGTCGTAGAATGTACTAATTACAACATGCATTTAATACATGCCGTAAACATGATGCCGTAAATAGTGACTTTTGTTGTAGTGTCACTTTCTTTCGAGATACTTTATTAAGTATATAATTAGCAGAAATTATTGCTTTTTCCAACAAGTTCTGAGATAATCCAAAACTTATTAACATAGCATTCATTATTTCTTTTAAAGTCCTATTTTTCCTTTCAGCAATTCCATTTTGCTGAGGTGAGTAAAGAGTAGCGGTTTGATCAATTATTCCATGTTCTTTACAAAATTCACCAAAAGGTGATTCATATTCACCACCTCTATCACTTCTAAGTTTTTTAATTTTCTTACCAAGTTGATTTTCAACTTCATTCTTATACTGAATGAAAGCTTCCAAAGCTTCATCCTTAGTTCGAATTAAATAAACATAATTATATCTAGTATAGTCATCTATGAAAATGATAAAATAATTTTTCCCACCTGTAGTTTGAATTGATTTAAAATCACAAATGTCACTATAAATTAATTCAAGTGGTTCCGTACTTTTTTCAATTGAATGAAAATGAGTTTTAGTTAATTTTGCCTCAACGCAAATTTCACATTTATGATTTAAATAAATGTCAAATTTAGGTAAACATTCCATATTAATTAATCTACGCAAAGATCCATAATTATCATGTCCTAATCTACCATGCTACAAATTTGAAAACTTAAGCAAGTAAGAAGAAGATGTATTATTATTAATAACAGAAGGTATAACAGTTATTACATTTATTTTGAAAAGGCCATCAAACATGTAACATTTTCCTACATATGTCCCGTTTTCGGTAAGTACAAATTTGTCACTTTCAAAAACTAGCCTAAACCCATTTTTACTCAACAGAGATCCAAAAACAAGATTCTTGCGAATGTCCAGTACATGTAGCACATTGTTGAGAGTGTGTTCCTTTTCAGATGTCATTTTCAGAATAATCTTTCCTTGTCATTCAACTTTAGAAATCAAGGAGTTGCCCATGAAAAGTTGATTCTCGTTGTCCACTACAGAATAAAATGTGAACATTTATTTGTCGGCACAGATGTAACGAGCAGCACCAGTGTCCACACACCATTCTTTAGGATTTCTGACAAGGTTTGCCTCGAAAACAACTGCAGAAAGATTTATATCATCTACACCATTGGAAATTTTGTCCGCTTTGGTCATATTGGCTTGAGCAGGCTTCTTGTTTGATCTTTGTTTGCATTTGCGCTTGCTACGGCAATCTTTGGCTCAATGTCCCCCTTTGTCACAAATGTAACATTTGCTATTGAATTTGTACTTTTTAGTTTACTCTCCTTTAGAGCCTTGTGCGGAACTTTCTCTAGAAAACTTTCGTTTATTTGCTTTTGGAGCATGTTCCACCATATTTGCCTTAGACTCTATGGGATGCTTACTGGCTCGCTTTTCAGAATTGCGATTGTCCTTCTCAATCCTCAAACGCACAATCAATTCCTCCAAGGTCATTTTTTTGCGATTATGTTTGAGGTAGTTCTTAAATTCCTTCCAGCCTTGTGGTAATTTTTCAATTAAGGTAGCCACTTAGAAGGATTCACTGAGAGACATGTCTTTTGCATAAATGTCATGCAGAATGAGTTGGAGAACTTGAACTTCGCTGATCACAATCTTAGAAACAACTATCACAAAGTCCAAAAATTTGCCTACTACGAATTTTTTCGAGCCAGCATCTTCTGTTTTGTATTTTTTCTCCAAAGACTCCCAAAATTCCTTTGTCGTCTTGATAGGGCTGTAGACATTACACAATGTGTTATCAAGCCCATTCAAAATGTAGTTCTGGTAAAAGAAATTAGCATGTTTCCATGCATCGACCGTAACAACCACTTGTCGATCGGTTTCATCCTCGTTCAGAGTAAGAGCATTTTCATGGAGGAAACGCGCCAGGTTTAGAGTAGTAAGATAGAATAGCATTTTCTGCTACCATATTTTAAAATCAGTTCCTAAGAACTTCTCTGACTTTTCAACATGATTGACTGGCACAATCACAACAGGAGGAGGGGTTGGCACAATTGCAGTCACCATACCAGTACTTGTTTAAGCATTAGTTTCAGTAGCCATGAATTCTAAATTATAAAATAAAATTATAATTACAATTTTATACTATATAGAAAATTTAAACCATAAACACATAATTTTAATTCTGTAAAAATAAAAGAACAGGAATTGTAACTTTTATTTCTAATTAATTGGAAAATAAAATTTTATTTAAACAAATTAATTCCACACAGAAAAATATTTCTATAACACTTCAAAAATTAAAATACTGAAAACGGAATTTTAATTAATGAAAACTTAGAAATTATTTTTGATAACCAAAATTAATTTCTAACCAACTTCACAAATAAATATTCTGAATTGTTAATGGCTACCAGTATATTACTACTAATTATCAAAGAAAATAAACAGTATATTACTACTATTTTTCAAATAGTATATTATTACTATTTGTTTTTCCAACGAGAATATTAGTTTATATAAGCACAGAAAAATTTATGTAAGAAGAAGAAAGGAAGAACAGGAAACAAACGAAAAATTTCTGTATAAACAAAATAATTCGAGTTTGTCTTAAGATTGTTAAAACAATTTTCTGTGTAAAATAAATAACTTGAAACCAAATCAAACAAATAAAAATAAATTACTTACAAAATTTATTTACCGAACTGAATAAGTACAAAAAGATTAAGTGAGTGTGTGACACTCTGTCCTTAAGACAAATTCGCTTCGCTTCGGTGCTTACGGATAAATGGCGTCTATCTCCTAGGATACAATGATCTTTACATAGATTGTAGTAGTACTCTAAACAATTTGTACAGCGAACACAACCTGTGTTCTATACTCTCAAAAATTTTCCTAAAATAATATATAGAATATATATGCAAGAGAGCACAAAGGAAGGCAAGGAAAAAAGAATTTCAGAATGATGAAGTTGCTGGAAGAGGGTCTCCTTTTATAGGAAAATTGGTGCCTTTACCGAATAGGTGTAATTCAAATTGAACAGGTGCAAAATATGTTTGAACACAGATTTGAATTTGTTGCGGAAGAAACTGAAGCCGAATGCTGTCTGGATGCAATAGGTTGAAAATTTTGTTTGGACCAGTTTTGAACTTGCTAAAAAATGGATTCAAAAAGGGCATTGTTTGGACAGGAAAATTTGGCTCAAAATTCAAATTAATTTCATTCAGAAAAAATAAATTTTTCCCGCAAGAATATTTGGAAAAAATTCAAATAAATTTTTCTAAAAAATTAATGTTAGACCTGACTTTTGCCCACTGACGACGGTGCGCGCTTGTGGTGGTGGTTTGAGCCAAAGATCACTTTGTCCATAACTCCTCCATTCTACAAACTTGAGGTGCCCCTTGGGGCCCAATCTAAGTGTTACTACCTAGAACTTATATACACACGTAAGTTCTGTTAAGTTTTCAATGTGGGACTATCATTACAAAGAAAACCATATTTTGTTCTTTAATAGTCCATTCCATGAATCTAAAAACGACGTCAACTTTCTATTCACTCATAAATGGTTTTGACAAACCGTCTTCACCGTGTGACTTGCCATACGGCAAGGAACACATCACCTCTTTAGACCCATCCCAAAAGACATGTAGGATCCACTCAAATTTAATCCAAAATAAATCTATAAAAACCATAATTCCAACAATAACATCATTTATATTGGGGCATAAATCGTTTTAGTTCAAACTTGAACTATACAGTTTTTCTCAATTAACTTAAACCCTAACACCACCACTATATATGAGCACGAACTATGAATCATATATGAAAATTACGATACATTAAAATGGAAATGTTATGCACTTAAAAAATTTAAATTTAAATTTAAATTTAAATTTATTATATAAAATTAAATAAAATATATCTATATATATATCACACTCAGAATGACTCTGGGGGTGTTTGGGAAAGATTTTTTTTGGTGTTTTTCACTAAAAGACAAATTAGTTACAAAACCAAAAAAATAAATCCAAACAAAATATCATATCAAACTCTATAATCATTTCACTTTCTCTCACAAACATCACATCCAACTATGAAAAAACCCAACTATCTTTTCAAACACAAAAAAAATTTATTCAATAATATCCTATAATTAAAAAAACCTACAAAAAAACCCACTTCCCAAACACCCACTCTGATTACACATATGTCGAGTAGTTGCAAAACTTTTCTTTCAAAAATGATCCATAGCTACGGGCTCGAATGCCTCGAAAGTAAGTTTCTCTCTCCTCTCGATCTCTCCAATCAAAACTAGCACTCTCACCTCTCTCTCACTCTCGCTTCATCCTCATCCCTCTCACCTTTCTCGCCCCATCCCTCTCATTCACTATCACTTCTCTCTCCTCTGTATCTCTTCAGTCTCGCCTCTGTCACCTGCCTCTTGAAGGAGTATGAAGGACGAGGAAACGGTGGACGAAGGACGACAAACAACGACGGAGAACGAACAAAAGCCTGCAACAGCGAATCTGAGGTAAACCTAAAATTAGGGTTTACGTTTCAATTAGCGAATCTGAGGACGAACAAAGTTAGGGTTTACATTTGGCTTCAATTTTTGTAGAAATTAGTCGATTGGGAGTATTTAGGGTAGGATTTTGCTAGCAATTTGGGTTAGGGTTTGAGATTTGGCTTTAATTTGTTAGGGTTTGGGATTTACCTTTGAATCTGTTATCCTCTGTATATATTTGATTGGTTTTGCTTGAAATACACATCTGTGATGAGTTTGATTTGGTTTGAAGTATACATCCATGGGTTTGGTTTGAAGTTCATACATCTGTGTTCATATTTTCTTGAAATATCATTTTGTTATTTTGATTTTATTTTTTGAATCTGTTTGGGGTTTTGTTTGAACAATGCAAAATCTGTTGTTTGAACTCTACGAACGAATCTGTTCGTTGAACCCTAACATAGATTACAAACAAACAGATGCAAATTGAATATTGAATTTGTTTGGGGTTTTCGCTTATAAATGTTGAACTGTTATGAATGTTGAATGTTAAACTGTTATGAATGTTGAATGTTGAATATGTGGTGTTCATTGATAAGAATCCTCTTCATAAACAGATTGAACTCTGTTATCGAGAACACATTTGAACAGATTGAACTCTGTTATGAAGAACACAGATTGAATTAAAAGAGTTCAACATTCATCAAGAACACTTAAAGAGTTCCCTTTTTCAGAATTTAAACAAATTAAACTCTGTTTATGGATCACATCACTATGAATGCATTATTATACATTAGTATGACGCTTATCCATTAGTATGAGGTAGTTGAATCTGTTGGTATTTTTTATGCAGATAAAAAAATGGCTTCATCTTCTACTAATAATAGAAACATAAGATTAAAGCCAAGACTGTGTGATTGTGGAAGAACAACTTCCATGTATATTATACGAACCAATGAGAATGGAAATCAAGGACGTGTGTTTTTTGTTTGCCCAACAAAATATGTAAGTATATGTTACGTAAATCAATCTTTTACTTTTTACAAATTTCATATGTCTGATTTGATTAACTGATTCTTGTGCATTGTAGAGTGCGGACGAACATTGCAATTACTTCAGGTTTACAGATGATGATCACGACGACGTTACCTCCACAATCCGTTCCAATGCTGGACCTCGGACAGCTACAAGAACATAAGAAATTAATGATCTAAGGAAAAGACTTAGTGAGATGGATAATGCAATTCATAAGCATGATAGAAGGCTTCAAAGGATGGAGAAGATTTTCAAGGCAATGACTTATGTCATTGTATTTTGTGTATTTTTTTTACTGTATCATCTAAATCAATCGGTTGTTAGGTTTTGGACATTATTATGAATGTAATCAATACTTGTTTTGTATTTTATTTTATAATTTGTATTTTGTAATCAATATTGCCTACCATCTTCAGTCAAACAGGTTTCTAATTTGTAATCAATATTGCCTACCATCTTCACTGAAACAGGTTTCTATTTTGTAATCAATATGTTGGATTGAATGAATCTGTATGTTATAAATCTATTGGATTGAATGAATCTGTTATATTTTTTAATGAATTTGTTGGATTAATGAATCTGTTAGATTGGATTGAATTGAATATGTTATGAATGAATCTGTTTTATTTTGTAATCAATATAGGTTTCTGTTGGATTAAATGAATTTGTATGGAATGAATCTGTTGGATTGAATGAATCTGTTGGATTGGATTGAATATGTTATGAATGAATCTATTTTATTTTGTAATCAATACAGGTTTTTGTTGGATTAAATGAATTCACTCAACAGGTTTCTATTTTTAAATGAGAAGCATTGAAGGACCATTCCAGATTCAAGGATCATTCCAGATTCAAGCATTAAAGGACTATTCCAGATTCAAGTATTGAAGGACCATTCCAGATTCATCAAATTCCACCAATTCCACAAACATAAATAAATAATGTGACATTCACTGAACAGGTTCAGGACATTCATTGAACAGATTCAAAGACCTTCAATTCACTTCAATTCAAGTCAACTTCTCACTTCGTTAAGTGAATTCACTGAACAGGCTCAAGGACCTTCAATTCACTTCAATTCAAGTTCAATTCACTTCAATTTAGGTTGAAGGACATCCACAAATTTTCAATTCAACAAAAAAAATAAGACATTTAAGTCAACAAGTTCAAAGACTTTCAATTCACTCAGTCCGAAGTTTACAAAAAATGGGACATTCAAGTCAACAAAACAATCCGAAGTTCACAAATGAAATTCACGTATAATTAGCACTTCGAAACTAAAAAAAAAAATGGGACATTCGAATCCCCGTCGATGTTCAAGTCAACAAAATTTGATGGTACTATCGAACTTTGATTGCTAATATTGTTGACCATTCTAGTTTGAGTATGAGATATGCTTCCAATGTCATCCTCAATTGTGCTAATCGGTACCTGTAAAAATAAAGTAAATATTACAAAAAAAATTCCACAAACATATTCACCAATATAAAATTTAATTTGTCGCAAGAATACATTCAACATGTACCGGTATATACATACTGTCTTGTGTGGCATCCATACAAGGGAAATAGTAAGGTTGATTTGGTGGCACCTAATGATGAAATAATAACACAAGTAAATTAGTAATTTGAAGCAATAAAATTAAATTCGACAAAAAAAACACGAAACAACCTTCATATTTAACACATACCGATTCATACATAGTGTGTTGCATGCCTCCCGTACAAGGAAAGCTTAACTTATGAGGCTCACCTTGACGCACCTTCTGACCCTATAGTACCAGACATTGATGAATATTTTACGTTTAACAAATTCTGAAATATACATATGTAATGCGGAATGAAAAATGTACCTGTACCGGATTAGCCTTCTTATTCTTTCCCTTCAATCGATTCACTATTGCATCAACCTTGCTAACCTTCCGTTTCGGACATGGACGGCCTCTTCGACGAGCAACCAAAGGACTGAGTACCTTGCAAGCCATGCTTTCTTTTGTAGTATTGATACGAGGTGGACTTTTTGGTGAAGTATAAGAAGGTGGTAAAGTACTAGTACATGGCACATTACTCGCATTACTTGATTGAACTGTTCTCACTTTATCCTTGATTTTCATCAACCCAAGTTGAATCACTTTGTGTTTACCATCATCATTGGTAGCAAGTTCTAGGGTCTCATCCGACGTGTTGTGATAGTTTTCATGCAACTTTGGATATAGAGAAGAGCCAAAGTTAGTATATGTGGTTGAAATGCATGTGTAACCTCTTTCTAAGTCTTTTCTCCATCTCGAAACAATGTATTTATTTGGCACCTCATATATGGATCTCTCAATGAGCACACAAAGTGAATGGACACACATAATACCTTTAAACTCAAACAACCAACACATACATTGGAGCTCACATTCAGTTGAATTAAAATACACAACAAATTTCACTTTCTTTATCCCCTTACCCACAACAACAGCCTCCCTCACATGATAGGTACAAATTGCACCCTCATTTTTTATAAGATTTGCACGACAATACACTAGACACTTCATTTCTAGTTGAACTTCTTTAAATTTTGAATTAGTGTAAGCTGCACGAAATTGCTTCTCAAAACGATACGCCGTTAAGCAATCATACAATTTGTTACGATACTTAAAATCTGCTTTTGTCTCTTTCTCTACCTTACTTCTTACCACATTGTCATACTGCTCAACAAGTTGCTTCAAGATTGTCTTGGAGTTCACATATCTATGAAAGAATACATTCATACTCTCACTTCGTTGTGTAGTTGACATGCCAGCCCAAAATATGTCTTTAACATAGGCAGGAATCCACCTATATCGCTCATGGTATAATACCCCCAATTACTCGTTATCATTCAAATTGAAATTTTCAATCATTGCTTCCCAATATTCCTCAAATTCATCTTTTGTGAATGAATCATAAACTGCATTACTCAAAGCAACTTTTGTGGACTCAAATTGCGAATATCCTCGCAATTTCTCCGGAATTTTCTTCATAATATGTCATAAACACCAACGATGCCGAGCCTGTGGGAAGACAATTTCTATGGCATTTTGTATAGCTCTACACTGGTCAATTATTATCGCTTTTGGGAGAGCAACTGACATGCAACTTAACCATTCTATGAATAGCCAAACAAATGTCTCTGTGTGTGACAACCCTCACCACTGATTAGTGCTAATCTATGATTAAGCATGTTAAATGATTGATTGATTGAAATTCTGAACTGATTGATTGAGTGTATTAGTTTAAATGCATGTCTATCTGTTTGAGTGATAAATTATCTGTTCATGTATTATGTTTAAACTGCAAATTGAATACCTTATCGACGGTCAAATCTGAAATTGATTAGTGTTTTATGTTAATTAGAATTTATGTGAATTTACATTATGTTTAATTAAAATTTGATTTGGTATGATTAAATTAGATTAAATAATGTTAAACTACACTAGATATGTTATTACTTTTTTGCCATCTAGTGGGCCATTTCACCAAATGTTGTTTGAGGCTTAGTCTTGCATCATTCTTCATTTCCTCTAAGACCAAAAACGTGAAAGAGAGCTAGAGAGTTGGAGACATTGAATTCATCTAGGATTCTTGCTTGGAATTAGAAGTTTTGAAGAGATGATTGCATATTGAGCTTTTACATTTGAAATTGGAGACTTAAGGTAGAGAATTTACCTTCTTGTTCATGTTTTGGGTTGGTTCTTGCATGGTTCTTGGTAATTTAGAGTTTAAAGGCATGAATTGGTTTAAAAGTGTTGGATTGAAGCTTGTATCTTGCATGCATGTACATGTTGTAGAGTTTTGAAGTTGTTTTCATGAAAACTCCCACATGCATGTTCATATTATGGTTCTAGTTCATGAATTCCTCATGTTTTTGAAAGAATTGACCCATTTGATCATGTATTTGAAGCTTTGAATTTGGTTGAACACATGCATGTTGCATACACTTTGTGTTCTTGAAATTTTGAAAATTGTATTTAATTGAACTACATTTGGGCCTTGATTTCTCAAATTGATCTTTGAAATATGTAATATTATTTGTTTTGAAGTGTTCTCCAGAAAATTAGCCTAGGAGGATCGAAATTTATGCTTTAAAGTTGAGTTTTGAGCTTGAGGTTCAAATCTGAAAATTCCAGATTTTGAACTCACGTTCGAGCGGGGAACTCTACGCTCGAGCGTACACACTGAGTTCATGTAGTCCACTCGAGCGGGGAAAGTGGCCTTCGGCGAGAGTGCGTGTATCGGTACTTCCATGTGTTTCTGATCCGCTCGGCGAGGAATGCACGCTCGAGCGAGGACTTATGTCTCACGCTCGAGCGGGGGTCGAGCGCCCATCGAGCGCCCGTCGAGCTTGAATTTCATGCATCCAGTACTTTTGCCATGTTTTGCAGTCCACTCGAGCGGGGAAAGTGACCCCTGTTTCAGTAAAAATCTGAAAATGTTTTAAAGTGCATTTTTGCATCCTCATTCTATCCTAGGCATTCCTAGGCCTAGGTTAAGGCATCTTAATGAGGATAATGCTATAGAACCACACCGAGTCAAGATAGGGACTAAATTATTGTTTCTCAAATGTGCAACTTAGTGTGTGTTCATCCTGTAACTGTGTAGGGTTGGCATCCAAGGACGCTCACTAGCCTATCTGTAGACCAGAACTCTGTGAGTAACAATGTTGTAAAAATATATTCAATCATGAATACTTTTCTGAATAATCAACTGTACTGCTTTTTGAAATAATATTTCTTACTGAATGAATGTTTGTCCTATTTGCGAAATGTATTCATGGCATCCATAGCATTTTACTATTACTGCTACTGTTACAGAGATCTCTGTCGGTTCCCATGTTGGAACCACTACTGTTTACTGATATGATGGCCATCAACTGACTATTCGGTCTATTAAGACCCACTGTACTATTTTGCTATGGGATGTACCACTTATGATTGCTATGATTGAATAACTAATATACTGTTCAAATAACTAATTTAAATACTGAAAGGACATTCATTCTTAACCTCTTTATGCATATGTTATTCACTGGCTTTAGCTCACTGTTTATATATATATATATATATAGGTGTCCAGGCATCGGATCGGAGCTAGGAGCATTGGGTTAAACTCCATTTTTGTCAAGCCAACCACTGTACCTCACTGAAAGGTTCCAAGTCCTTCAAGTTAGGGCTGCTTTGGGGTGTTTTAGATTCCCCCTTTATGTTTCTGTTCTGTATAGACTTGTACTGTACTGTTATGGTAGGGATTTGGTCCCTAACCTGAATGTCTGTATACATTGTATGTACATACTATTTTGGTTCTCAATGTGAATAAGTTATGAAAAGTCTTTTCGCATGCAGACTGTCACAGCTCATTAGACATCTTTTATTACTGTTTTAGCTTCCGCCAACCCCTATACTCTGTATTACTGTTATTACTGTTAAGCAGGCCTTCGGTAATCACGGATTACTGGCCGGTTACGGTGCTAAACCCATAGGGGCGAGTTTGGGTCGCGACACTGTGTTCTCATTACTTAACAACCCACAACCAAACAAAGTTGATTGTCCATGGTGATTAACTCCTACAAACGGAGCAAACGACATATCATATTTGTTTGTCAAATAGGTTGTGTCAAAGGAGGCAACATCTCCAAATGCTTTATAGGCCGCCCTACTCCTTGCATCCGCTCAAAACAAGTTTCGCATGCGACTATCTTCATCAATGTCAATTGCCAAATAGAAGTTTGATTTTTGTTGTTGCATTTTATGAAAATAAAATGTAACTGATTCGGCGTCTCCTACCCCAAGTCTCAATCTTCTAGCACTCTAAATATAATTCCTTGCATCTTGTTCATCAAACATTAATGCCTCATATCCCCCTGCTTCAACAACTATGGAATGAAAATTCCTAGCCACCCCAATGCCTGCTGCATCGTTAACTTCTAGTCTCATCTTCACTGGAGTAAGAATCCTCTTATTCATTGAAAAATGTCGTGAGTCAGTCGGAATCAAATCATGAGTGTGCTCAAGCATAACTGTGGTTAACTTATATCTTTGTTCTTTTTATAGACTAGCTCTTACCCTTGCTTTACAATCAATTTTTTATGACAAACATGGTTCGAGGGGATTTACTTCTGATCTTTTTATTCTATTCCGCGCTCGAGTAGATTCAATTCCAAAGTACTTTACTTCCCCATCCCTTGTTACATTTTGTGTTCTATAAGTTATAGCAAATCCAAGTTGTGTCGCATATTTTGCATAAAATGCGTACACTTCTTGCTTTGACATAAAATACATCATCTTCTTCGGTTCTTCACCTTCACCACTCTCATTAAATTCAACATTGTTATCTTGTTCTTCAACTTCGTCACTCACATTGAATGAATTATTGTTTGAATCAATATCCATTCTAGCTTCAAAGTAAAAGGTAAACAACTTTAAATAAGCAAAATAAGCAATATGGAAACAGAAAATTATCATTGGCAGCATGAATTAAGGAGGTGAAAGTAATGATTGTGGCTCTTTTCAGATGTAAAATTCATAGTAAAATTGTTAGATGAAAAAATGGAGTTAACTTTTGAATATCTAACTAGTTTGTTACTTTTTGTTGGACTTTAGGACAGGGTGGAGAGCTTTGTTTGTCGCGGTATGACTTAACAGTTCCATTTGCTAGATATGTGGCCATGAATGGTATTACATCATTTAAAAGGTATCAAATAGTGAGGTTTATCGAAGAGATAACCCATCTAAGGGAAGATACCGGGAATTCTATCAATGTGACTTTGATATTGCTGGTCAATATAAGGCAATGGGGCCAGACTTTGAGGTCATAAAGGTTATGACTGAACTGCTAGACGAGCTAAATATTGGTGATTATGAGGTACTTAGATTTTCAAATCATTCTGTTGACTATATTGCATTCAATTATGTTTGCACACTTAATACTTGAAATGAGATTTAAATTACTACTAAAGCTAAGTTTTTTGGTCTTATATTTTCTATAATATTGTTTTAGTATTTGACCATTAAAATAGAAGTCATATTACAAAAACATGATTATTGAATTATGTATGATATTGCATAACATATTCACCCAATGATATTTCCACACACAGAGCAGATTTTTGCATAACATATTCACCCAATGCTTAGAAACATATACATTCAAATAACATATTCAATGCCCAGAATAGATTCAATATTCAATGCCCATAACATTATATTTTTCAAACATATATATTCACCCAATGGCCAGAATATATTCAAAGAACATTTATTTTTATTTGTCAAATATTTCTACACAAAGAGCAGATTTTTGCATAACATATTCACCCAATGCTTAGAAACATATACATTCAAAGAACATATTTAATGCCCAGAATATATTCAATGCCCAGAATATATTCAAAGAACATATTCAAAGAATATATTTTTGGGGCTTGTGATTCATTTCTTCTATCAGTCCTTAATCATCCAATGCAAAACCCTAAATAAAAAACAAAACCAACTAATGGGTTAAGGAGCATGAATCATAAGCAGCATAAAAATATCATAAGCAGCATGAATCAAGGAGCATCGACAACACCTTTCGGCATACACAGTAGCAGTGACAACACTCTTTCGCACACCAATGATGGCGGCGGACACCGTCGGCACTAGTAGAAGTAGTAGCAGCCTCGTCAGCGGCACCCTTTTGCACACACAGCGTTGTCGGCGCTAATGGGTCTCTTTTCTCTGAGTCTCTCTACTCTGTTCTCTTTTCTTTTCTTTTTTTTATTTCAACTGAAATATCTGAATTTTATATTCTAGCATAGTGGAATCTATACAAAGAAATGGGGATGGGTGTAGAAAGAACTCCGGCCAACTCAAGCCACGATCGTTCCAGCTACAAAATGGTGCTACTTTTCTTTAGACTTCTACGTTTTTTTAAGTTTTTTTCAAAGGTACTCATCTTTTCAACGGTGTTTTTATGGAAGTGAGTTCCGTGTGTGTGTGTGTGTGTGTGTGTGTGTGTGTGAAGGATATTGTTGTTGACAATTGAGTAGGTGGGAATTTGACGTGTGAGGTTTGGCTCAAGTCAACTAGCTTTTTTTCAGTTAATCCAATAGAACACAGAATCTAGCAACTTGATTCAAATAAAATAAATGATGAAAACTATATATAAATAGAATTTTTATTTTAAAAACCTCATACAAAATAATAAAGTCCTTTTTGGTGTAATTGTTAAAACAAATTACAGATTATAACTTAATAGATTATAAATTATGATTTTAATAAAAAACTGTTAATCTATTTGGTGTAACTGCTAGATTATAGATTTAAGTTGCTGAGCAGTATTTGTTAAGTAAGTTGTGAAGTAATTTTTTTAATTAACTTTTATTTTTTATTATTCACTATTTGTCTACATTTCTCATAAAAAATAATAATAATATTGTATAGTCCATTTAGATCTATTTCTATTTTTAAAAAAATAAAAAATAAAAAAAATCTAAGAGTATAACCGTAAATTAACATGTCCACAGCACAAGCTGATAATCAGAAGTAAGGGTTGAACAGCTTTTCAGAATCAACTTTTTTGACTTAAAATAAGTTGTTAGAATAAAAAACTGTTTAAAATAAGTTTAACCAAACAATCTAAAATAACTTTTTAAAAGTCAGAAGTCATAAGTTGACTCAAAAAAGCCTAAACAAACGCCCCCAATGTGAGCCATTAGTGGAGTTTCTAAAATTACAATTTGAAATTTTCTTTTTAAACAAACTTTTGTGTTTGGTTCTATAAAAAATATTTTCCACATTTTCTTGTGTTTGGTATAATGAAAAATGAAGGTCAACAAAAAAAAAAAATTTCAAGTTTGACAAAAAGAAATGTTTTTTCAAATAAGTTATTGGTACAAAACAATTTCTCTTTAAAAAAAAAAAAAAGAAAAAAAAAAAAAAGAGGTAGATTACCATTGTCCAGATCACTCAGGTCCGCTTCGACGATCCGAACTATTTTTTTTTTGCTGGATACTTTGCTTATATTATCCATACATAAAATTTAGTTGATTTGATGATTGTAACTTATTCAATTTATCACGTTTATTACAAAAACAAATTAACGGTTTATTTTTAAAAATAAAATTATCATCTCTTTTTTTATTTTTTTAATGACAAGCACAATAAATTAAATGTTACAAATATCAAGTTAATCTTTTGTAAATGATATATACGAAGTGCTAGGTAAAATAAACGATTTGAATCATTGAAACAAAATTCACAACCAACCCCACTAAATCCGAATAGCGCCCTCCAATCTCCACATCTAAGAAAAAAATTTCCACTGAAATAAACTGAATAAAAGCATCAAAATCATGAAAAGTGAAAAAACTGATGACGAGGTAAGCATTTCCTGAAATAACCACAGATTTTAGTGTTTTCCAATGGGGGACGCTGCTGATTCAAAGGAGTTTTAAATCTTAGATTCTTGTTTTTCTTGTGTATATAAGTAGGCCATGTTGCTCATTGGTCTTTCACTGGAAACAAGTAAGCAGAGAGAGAAAGACAGACAGAGAGAGAGAGAAATGGGTGAGGAAACAGAGACAACATGTGGGAAGAGGTTAGAGGGAGTGTGGAAAAAGGGAAAACCATATGTGATGATGGTAGGATTGCAGTGTGGGGCAGCTGGGATGTTTATCATTACTGACGCAACACTGAAACAAGGAATGAGCCGTTACGTACTCATTGTCTACCGCAATGCCTTCGCTGCTATCACCCTCGCTCCTTTTGCCTTCTTTTTTGAAAGGTCCCCCTCCCTCCCTTTTCGTGAATTTTTCTAACTCTAATCACACAACCGAACACAGTTCTTAGTAAATGATGGATCTCACCAAATGTGTGGGTTCCATTCTATACCGAGGGAACTGTGCACGATCATGTGATTGAAGAAGAATTTACCTTTTATTTACATGCATGCAAATTGTTGTAGTCATTCAAAAGTGAGTTATGAGAACACAAATGTTGAATTTTCTTAACATTTTTTTTCTTCTTCAATGAAGTGAAGTTTGAGCGACAAAATAATAATAATAATAGTCATTAAAAATTGGAAAACGTTTCATTTTATTTTATTTTTATTTTTATTTTTTGCAGGAAAATAAGGCCAAAGATGACAATTTCAATCTTCTGGAAGATAATGGTCCTCGCTATTCTGGAGTAATGCTCTATGTAGCCTACTACCTCCGTCCTAAAATAATAGTCTCTTTTTGAAGAATTCAACTTTTTTTTATAATACAATTATTACACTTTAAAAATATTAATTTTTTAAAATTATCTTTTGATAGTATATTTTTTTTAAGAATATCAATTGTCATAATTGTACTTTTTATATTATTAATGAATTTAAAAGAATGACAAAATAGAAAATTCATAGTATTTTAATCATTGATTTTTGAAAATGGATTAATATTTTGGAACAATAAAAAATGAAATAAGAGAATAATGTTTCGGGACGGATGGTGTATATATATAATTCACATCTTTTGATTGATATTGAACTAATCAGCCAAATGGCATACTAATTTTGTGTGTGTGTGTGTGTGTGTGTGTGTGTGTGTGTGTTTTCCATACTAGGCTAATTGAGGTCATTTTGGTGAAAACTAGTCTTAACCATGTCATACAACCAACAGGGACATGATATAAGGTCTACAAGAAAGAGTTAATAAATGTCTGAAGAATAATATATAAATAGAAAATGTATATAAAAAAAATTTAGAATTATATGTTGAGTTGTGAGTTTATTATTTTAAAATAAAAAATTGTATGATGTCCTCTATTTGCAAAAAGGATACTGTCACTTCATTCCAGATTTTGTACAAACATGTTGAAAGAAAAGTATTTTATTATCTGCAGAAATGATGAACTGCTCTAGTTTGTCTTTTATATTAATTTGCTCCATATAATTTTAATTTTATCAATTTTATTTTAAAATTTTTTATATTATATCAATTAAACTAAATTGATAGAACCTTTTAAAAAATGGGCTTGAAATTAAAAAATAAAATAGTGCATTCAGTCTCTTTAGAATGATTAAGGAGTTGATATTTAATTTAAAATTATCTATTTCATTTTAAATAGATCAATCTGTGTTTTTTTTTTAATTTCTTAATAAATGTTGCCAATAGAATTAAATTAACACAATATGTAAAATTAGAAAGGAAATTTGATACAATTTTTGTGCATGTATGATGAAATTATATGTATATATATGACAGGCCACTAGTTGATCAGAATTTATCATTCTTGGGGATGAACTTGACGTCAGCATCCTATACTACTGCCATTATGAACGCCGTTCCTGCTGTTACCTTTCTCATCGCCGTTATTCTCCGGTATCCATTAAATGTTAATCACCCAAATTTGTTAATCTGTTTTAAAAAGTTGTGTAACACAATTATTTAATTATTTACATCTTTACATTATGTGTTATTGAGATTTGCAAATGGGAATGTGGAATCTAAAGGACTCTATTTTATTTTATTTTTTTGGTTGCATTGGAAGTACTTACATATTATGGTAATTAACAGATTAGAGAGAGTAAAGATCAAAGAAGTGAGAAGTCAAGCAAAGGTATTGGGAACCATAGTAACATTTGGAGGAGCACTAGCAATGACATTGTACAAAGGCCCCATCATCAATCTTTTTTGGTCCCCCAAAACCAGCCATATTGTACTCTCCAATGACTCCTCTGATAAACACTGGCTCTCTGGTACTCTTTGTCTCCTTGTTGGCTGTGTTGCTTGGTCTTGTTTCTTCATTTTGCAAGTAAGTTTTCATTCTTTTTCAATTTTATGTTTTAATATGTTTAAGTTTATAAAGCTTTTTTTTTTTTTTTTTTTTTCAATTTTTAATGTGGTTGTTGTTGGATTTTAACTGTGCGTCCTCACCACATTCACTGTGCAGTCGATAACAGTGAAGAAATACCCAGCAGAGCTGTCTTTGGCGTTTTGGATATGTCTGATGGGCGCAGTACTGAGCGCGGCGTTGACCCTCGTGGCTGAACGTCATCCTGGTGTTTGGGCAATTGGCTGGGACTCTAGACTCCTTGCTCCTGTTTATTCGGTTAGTATTTAAATTTTAAAAAAATAAAAAATAATTTTTTTTTATTTATTTTTAAGATGCTTCAAAACTAGAAACTCTAAGAATTTATTTAAAAATGGATCGAATTTTAAAAATAAATCATGAAAAACAAAAGATGATTTTCTTGGTTTTGTCAATAAAATATATTTTTGTTATTTAGTGGATTCTTGGTTTTGTCAATAAAATATATTTTTGTTATTTAGTGGATTCTTCTTCTTCTTCTTCTTCTTCTTTATTTTTTTATACTTTTTAACGGTTTCTGGACTAGAAATGGTTAAATAATTTTTTTTTATTAAATGATCAAATTTATATTAGAAAAAATACTAGTGACAAAATTAGCAATAAAATAAATATTAATAAAAAAAATCTTAACAACCACTATCAAACAAATATATATATGATTTTGTATAATCTGATGTAAAATGTTGTAACTGTCTGATTATTTGGGATTATACATGATTATATCATTAAACTTGTGTTTGGATTTTGAATTTGTGAAAAAAATAAAATAAAAGAGAATGTTGGAAGAAAGGGAAACATTTTGCTTAATACTATGATTATTTTTTTTATGCAAGATGTTAATTAAAATTATCACCACATGAAAACAGAGAAAATTATCCAAAACTATTATACAAAACATGATTTTATATACCCAAAGCATATCAAAATTTCCTACTCAATTAAGCTGGATTTTGAATCATTTAGGGAGTGATTAGCTCCGGAATCACATATTACGTTCAAGGGCTTGTGATGAAGACAAGAGGACCGGTGTTCGTTACTGCTTTCAATCCTCTTTGCATGATCATTGTAGCAGTACTGGGTTCTATCATTTTAGCCGAAAAACTTCACCTTGGAAGGTACATTTAGTGAATAATTAATTTCACGGCTAATTATCCAATTTTGCATTTGTTAATTTATAAATTGATGATGAAAGTTCAAAATTTGCTGCATAGACTATATAATTCTTTATAGCATTGACTTTATTTATTTTTTATGAAGAGGATTTTTAATTTGTTGAATTAAATGTTTGATCATCTCAATTTTTCAGCATAATTGGAGCCAGCATCATTGCGGTCGGCCTATACGCTGTCGTTTGGGGTAAAAGCAAGGATCATGTTGCTCCCACACTGTTGACCGACGACAAGGAAGCTGCCGGAGAACTGCCAATTTCTACCACCACCGGAGTTGCTAAACTGGCTGCCGGAGGAAAAAACAACCACAAACTCGCTGGAGACTTGGATGATCAAGCAAAGTTGTCTGTAATACGTACAAGCGGCTAATTTTTCTTAATTTGCACCTTTTAAACACTAGTTTGAAGCTAGTAAGGTTTAAATTTGGATCCTTTGTTATGAAATACTGATCGTGAATAAATGTTACTATTATAATGGCTTCGAGATTAACGTAATGTTTGTTTCATTGAATTGAATTACATAATGCTAATAGTATCTAGATTATCAATTTTTAGCGTCGTGTTTAGATTTAGGATGGGAGAATATATTTGGAAAGGGAAAATGAAAATATGAGGAAAATGTGATAAAAATTTTGTGCTATTTCATTTGCTTTTCCCTTCCTACTTCTTTTCCCTCTGCAAATCAATTTTCAAATTCTTAATCAAAACACAATGTTAAGGTTAAGGTGCAAAGCCACATATCAGTAGCCATGAGGGGTAGCAGCTGAATCTAAATTGATTTGGATTGTGCCTTGATCAAGCAGGGCCCATAGTTTTGTTTGTGTTGTTTTTCCCTACTTGTTTTGTTTGCCTTCCCTCTCTTTTTGGTTCTTTTGATTGGTTCTTCACCAATCTTGGGTCAAGTACTAGCATAGGATTGCGCTTTCTTATCGATGCCAACCTAGTTGGGATTGGTAAGGTTAGTTATGATGCTTTTTGCACTTCCCTTCTTTGTTGATGTAAGATTTCGCATGTACTTGCTTTCTTTATCAATAAAGTTTCTTTTGCCAATCAAAAAAAAAAAAAAAAAGGTTATGCTTATTTGAGGGACATGGATTTAGGGTTGAATTAATAATTTAACAAAAATACATAGTGGGTCCACTTGGACATGATGTCCTTCGTATGAAAATCTATTGAATTTTGAGAGGAGAATATAATATAAAATGGAAAACTAATCAAAATTTATAGAATTTTGTTAATCCTTCTTTATAATTTTCGATCAATTCAAAACAAAGAATATGATGCAAAACCTAAAAAGATTGATAATTTTAAGATGATTTATTTAAGGAATATTAATGTCATCTAATTTAGTCCAATCAAACATGCATGACTTAAGATTATGTAGCATATCCCGAATATTCTTGAATTAGGAGGAGAAATTAGTAGATTCTTATCATATCCCATATTTTTTTTTTTTTACCGAATCACTAGACATGAGTTATATGATACAACAATCATAATTTGAAAATATTTTGATTGTGGAGGTACAATAGAAGTGTAAAAATGGCTTGCGGCCAGGGGTGGACCCGACCTGTTTAGACCTAGGCCTGAGCCCAACCCAAGCCCCTGAGCCATCATTTTGAAGCCCAGCCCAGCCCGTCCAAGTCCCAATGTCTTTTTTAATGGAAAATAATAAACTTTCGGTAGAAAAAAAAATTTTTAATTTTTTTTTTTGTCAGACCCGCTCAAGCCTGAGGCCAAGCCCAAGCCCATAGGGCCGACCCGAGGCCCGCCCGGCCCAAGGCTCGAATATCCCTGGGCTTGGACATGGGTCTGGCCTAATTTTTTAGCTCGTGGGCCGGTCCAGCCCAGTCCGAATTTTGACGAGAGCTCTCGAAGCCTGACATGGGCCGGGTGCCAAATTTACGCCCCTAGGGTACAAGTATCACTTGTACCCCTCTATACCTTAGTAATTTTTTTAACAACTTTCACCTATATGTAATTCCCCATTTAACAACTTATAATATTTTTTTGACTTTTTTTATTAAAAACTCACATGAAAAAGACTCATCCAGAAAGAATCAAAAATGGTTTAGACCCCCACTGGGGGTCGACACCCAGTGAGGTGGAAGGCCATGAGTGGGTGAAAAAAAAACTATTTTTTTTTTTTTTAAACTGTCAGCCAGTGGGGGCGCGTCACGTCACTGGGGGCGCGACCCCCACTGGGGGTATTTAGCAGTTCTGAGAAAGAATAACCCAAAAGTACATTTTTTAATCCAAACACTTCCAAAATAATGACGGCCTAAATATTGACAATTAGCTCAAAAAGTGTAACTAGTTGACAGCCAAAACACCTTTATGTCAAGGTCATCATCTATATGTTTTCATGTTGCAAGGGCGTGTAGCATTGTAACATTGTGTCTTCTTATAAAAAGGTTTCAACATAAAACATTTGGGTTCTGTTTGGATAGATGAAATTTAAATAAAGAGATTTGAAGATAAATAGATTGAGAAAACTCTCAAATTTAATAGAATTGACTATTATAAATAGATTGAGAAACTAAATAAATAAGATGAAAAAACATTTTGTTATGATATTTGTATAATTATAATCTTCACAGATTTCAAATAACTAGTTTAATATTGTTATTTTAAATTCATCACAACAAAACTCTCAAATTTAATCATGAAATCTAAAACAAAGCTATAATTTACAAATTTGACCGATTCTTCTCAATTGATTAGTGGTCAAATTCTTTCATTTAAAATTTATAAATTCAAACCCAACCTTATTTACAGTTCAAATCTTTACTTTTTATTTTGAAAACTACTATGGATTGAATGATTCAACTATGAACTCGGCCAGATGGGGATCCGAACTGCCCCGCCTCAATAAATAGGGTTTTTCCTGAAAATTATTCCCCATAGGGCTGGGGTTGGTATTGAAAAATACATCTCCAATGGTTTTCAAGCTGGGAACAGTGATAGGTTGCCCCGGCCTTGGCGCCGTCCCCGTCCCCATCCCAAAATTTCTCCGAACCATCCCCGCCTATATACATATGTGTTTAGGGTTGTATTATATATATCTCTCTCAACTCTCTCACTCTCATAGTCACCGACACCACCATCACACCTCTCTCTCTCTCTCTCTCTCTCTCTCTCTTTCTCTCTCTCACCTCGTTTGCTCTCTCATCTCTCCTCTTCAGCCGCTAATCACACACCACCGTCATCGACACCGACACCACCACCACCACTGGTCTAGACTCCGATCTACATATGACAACATCGACTCAAATAGACAAAAACCTCAGATCATTCCTCGAAGAAGTCAAGGCAGTGAAAACGGAGATGGCTTCAATCCGAGACACCTTCGGTCGACTACATGAATCCAACGAATCTCTCAAGTCTTTCCATCACCGATTTCATTTTCTCAATCCATAGTTCCAATTCTGATTGATCTGATCATCACAAAAACCCCTCCTCTCTCTCTCTCTCACGTATAATGTACTATATGTGTGTATTACGGTGTTTTCATCTCCATTTGTTTACTCTTGATGAATGGTAGTTGTTTGAATCTGTTATGTAGATGATGATAGATAGATAGATCTGTTGATGATACCGGGAAATTTTTGAGGTCGGGGACACCCTATTCCTGGGCGGGGGCGGGGGCGGGGGCGGGGGCGGGGGCGGGGACGTTGATAGGTTCTCCGTCGAGGATTAAGGCCGAGGACGAAAACATTTTTACCATAAGAGATCGGAGACGAGGAGTGTGATCCTCGGCCTCGTTCCGACCCGTTGTCATCCCTACATCTCGCACCATTAATTCATTTCTTAATAGCCCACCATTATGCTTCCAAGTCTTTTATTAGCTAATTACTTCAATCATTTGATAATTTTTACAAAAACTATATCAAAGATTAAAATAATTATTGAATACTAAATTTTAAATATATCTAATGTGTCACCAAACATAAGATATCAAAAAGGTAGGCAAAGACTTACATTTTTTTTTTTTTGATGATGGCAAAGAATTAGGTGGTATGCATAGAGTTTGAGATGGAAACCCATGATGACATGGCAATCAACAAAATGAGCAAAACTGGAATAGAGAGATTGGATTAAGGACACACCCATATGTCCATCTTAGTATCAATAGTGAATGAAACTAACACAGGTTTGGTAGCTCAAAATGTAGGAGTGGCATCATTAAATGACTGCTCAGGACTCAAGGGAGGTATGCGCGAAGAAGCAGTCAGAGCACAAAGGAGTGGGAAAGACGAAGAGGTGGAACTTCGATGGGCTCACATGGGCTTATAAGAAGTTTAAATGAAAATGATCTATGTAGGCCCAATTTAAATTTGGAAGTGGTCTTGGATGTAGCCCAGTTCGACAATGTAAGGAATAGATTAGTCACTAATAGATCCAGCCATATTGAACTGAATGATAGCCTAGCTATTGTAAATGAGAGTAGTAAATAGTTATTTGGGCTGAGGGATAACCTGGGTGTAATAACCCTGACCCATGATCAACGTTATTTCATGCTTAACTACGCCTAATAAATAATTAAAGTGAAATGTTGCATCATATGTTGCCTTATGTGTGTATATATATGTCTAACATAGAAATATCTGTTCATGTTTTCATTTCAGTTTGCGAATTGAAGGCCTTATCTGCATCCAATTCAAAAATTGACTTGATTTATGTGTTAATTGGAATTTTTAGAATTTTATGGTAGGTTCAATTAAAATTCAATTCAAAACGATTAAATTATATTAATTTAGTGCCCACTTATTTAATCATCCTTAAGTGAGTCTATATAAGGCTTCTTATATGCCTTTATTCTTTCTTCCTTCTTCATTCAACATATTTGAGCTCCCTCATACAAGAAAAACGTGAGAGAGTGAGTGAGAGAAGGTAATTGAGATCAAAATTTGGGATAGAAGAGAATTGCCAAGAAGGATTAGAGATTTGTAAAGAATTTGAGAATTGAAGCCCCCTCACTTGTGCAATTCAAACTTTAGGTAAGGGAATTAGCCTTTGATCTTGTAATGTAGTTGATTAATGTATGAAAACAAGTGAATTCAAGTAAAAATTGAGCTAGAATTGAAGGAAACTAAGTCATACCATGCATGCATACATATTTTCTCACATTTTGAGTTTAATTTCCAAGAATTCCCTCAAGCATGGTATTTCCAAGGAGTTTACGCTCGAGCGACCACTCTGAGTGCATGTACTTCTGCTCGAGCGTGAAATGCAAGCTCCCAGAAGTTCGTGTATTTTTGCAGATCGCTCAAGTAGCAAAAGTCACGCTCGAGCGAGGGTCTAAGTCTCACGCTCGCGCGAGGATCAAGCGTCCGTCAAGCATGAAAAACAAGCAACCAATACTTTTTCAAAGTTTGCAGACTGCTTGAGCGAAGAAAGTTACGCTTAAGCGGACCTTCACATTTTGCATGTCCACTCGAGCGAGGAAAGTCACGCTTGAGCGTGGACCCTATTTTCAGCAAGTTTAGAAAAATGTTTTCAAGTACATTTTTGCATCCTCATTTCATCCTAGGCATTCCTAGGCTAAGATGAAGACACCATAATGAGGATAAAGATTAGAAACACACTAAGAATAATGAAAAAAGTTATGTACACTCCAAGCGTGTGTTCCAATGTATGTATCTATTATGTTATGTAGGTCATACGCCGCAAGACATCTGATTTGCTTATTCTGTCTGTTTACTTTGGAGCCTCTGTTATCTGTGAGTAATAAGTTTGTAAAGCTATGTTCAATTATAAGTATTTTCTGAATGATATAAGATGATTTGTTTTCTGAAATATTATATTATATATGAATGAATGGTTGTCCAATATTTCTGAAATATATTCGTGGCATTCTTAGCTTCAAATGACATATGTTATCTGTTTTGATATGTCCTAATTATGGGTCAACTGTACATCTCATGAGCCAACTGTTATGGATCCTTATGTACATGTTCCATTTATGGGCCAACTGTATGTCTCATGAGCTAACTATACCATCTCCGTGCACGAGAGTTAACTGTGTGCCTTTATGGCCGTCCCTTTATGGGTCAACTATATGCCTTTATGACAGTCCCTTTATGGGTCAACTGTTTCTGCTAGTGCTAATGAATGTGCCATATATGATTAATTGCAAGTTCTAATTATGAATACGACTCTGAAACTATATCTGTTATGTACTATGATTTCTAAACATAATTACGAATTCATTCCTGACAACTATTGAATTCTGTTTTCTGTAACTGTTATGGACAACATTCATTAAACCTCTTTACTTTGTTATTATTCACTGTGCTCCAGCTTACTATTTATATTATGTATGTAGGTGAGCAAGCACGTGACTAGGCCTAGAATTAACAGTTTATATTTCTGTTTTGTCAGCCAACTACCGTGTCTCATGAGGAGGGTCCTTTTTGAGAGGATTGTGTTAAGGCTTTAGTTGAGCTTGTTTTGTATATATGTACTTGGGCTAAGTACCCTTTGACCCTATCTATGTAATGGAGCGACGTAAGACTAATGTATTTTTGGCATCACATCTGTATCTATATATAAGTTTGTTTTGAAAATTTATGTCCCATGTATGTCTGCACAGCTCTATGGACTATGTTAATTTTGTATATTTGCTTCTGCAGCCCCTATCTTATGTTATCCCATTCAGAAGCCTTTGGTAATCCAAGGATTATTGGCCAGTTACGATGCTAAACCCATAGAGGTGGGTTTAGGTCGTGACACTGGGTCATGTGGAGAAATTCGACGATCAACCATTGGATTATTGAGTTCAACCCATAAGATGGCCCAGTTGGAGCAAGGCATTAACTTAGCATTTCAAAGAGACCATACTAGAGGAGAACATTTTGTTGTCTATGAGAATCAAGATCAGGAAAGGAATGAGAAAGAATATCGATGTAGGAAAAATAAAGGGAGAAGAAGAGCACTATTTAAAGATGATTTTTAGAGAGAAGATCTGTTTTGAGAGGCTATAGTTGCAGTTTCAACTTCTCTGTCGATACGCAACATCTCTGGTAGACAATGGAAGTTATTAAGTGAAACTTAGAATACAATTTAGATGGGGAAGGCATTAGGTTTGGATTTAGGTGAAAAGGAAGCTGAAACAACTAAAAAGATTATCCAAATGAAGGAGGATGATAAGACAAGGCTTGCTAGAGAGAAGATGAAGATAGGTGTTTAATTTAACATTATAAAGTGAACTCAAGAGAAATAGGTTGTTAAATGAAGATTATATCATGGAATGTGAAAGGGTTTGGACGGGTTGAGAAAAGAAGAATAATTAAGGAGTTATGACATGGTTCTGAGACAAAAAGAGCAGAAATTGATGAGATATTTGTTAGGTCACTATGGCCCAATGAATTAATGGAATACATGATGGTGGATGCTAAAGGTAGTATTATTTTGCATTTGGAAACTAGAAGTTTTGGAAATAAAAGACTGCTGCAGCTCTAGGAGATTTGTTCTACTATCATGTACAATTCATTCTAGCATTGATTGTGTTATTAGGAATGTTTATGCACCTAATGATGATGTAGATAGGAGGCAGGTGTAGGGGGTTTTGTCTAAATTGAAATAAGCATTCCCTAAGCCTTGGTGTTTAGGAGGTGACTTTAATGAAATCACTTCAATTGTAGAAAGAAAATGATGTTTAAGGAGGGATAGGGGTATGATTGAGTTTGTGAACTTTATAAATAGTATGGAATTGGTGGATATTCCCATGCTAGGAAAATAATACACACGAGGCAACTCTCAGAGTTGGAGTAGAATTGATAGATTTCTGGTTAACCCGGAATGGTTAGTTTGGTTCAAGATCAAAGTGTGGGGATTACCTAGATTTCTTTCTGATCATTGCTTAATATGAATGATGGAGGATGAAAGAGATTGGGGTCATAAACCCATCAAGTTCATAAATGCATGGGTTTTACATCCTTTGTTCATTAAGGAAGTCACGAGGGTATGGGAAAATACACAGGTGGGAGTGGGCAGGGTATATTATTATGAGTAAGTTGAGCACATTGAAATTGACTTTGAAAAAATGGAACTTTAAGGCGTTTGGGGATATGGAAACAAAGCTTAAAGAGGCTGAAAAAGAGCTGCATGACCTAGACTTATTTGCATAATTCGGAAACCTCAATGAGGATGAAGTAGCAAGAATGAAGGAGGTAGAAGGGTTGGTTTAGAATTACAGAAAAAGAAAGAAATGGTTGTGGCTACAAAAATCAAGAATGGATTGGGCATTAAAAGGGGACAAGAACACAATGTTTTTTCATGTGATAGCATTAATGAGGCAATTAATTCAATGAAAATTAATGATGTTACAGTTGAAGAACCAGTAGAAATCAAACAAGCAGTTTACAACCACTTCAAGTACCAGTTTAATGAACAATGAAGGTGCAGGCCCACCATTGGTAGGAACTTTAAAAAGGTAAATCATAACTAGGCCAATGAAATTTTGGAAAAAGAATTCAATGAAGCAGATGTGTGGGCAATAATAAGAGAGTGTGATAGAAATAAAGCTCCATGGCCTAATGGTTTTAACATGCAATGCTTTTAAAAGGGGTGGAAGGTAATGAAAGAGGATATAATGAACTTCATGAAAAAATTCCATCCAAATATCATATTAGGGTGTGGAGTGAACTATTCTTTCGTCACTCTTATCCCAAAGAAAGACAACCCATCAGCTATTGCAGATTATAGACCAATTAGCTTGATCAACTTTGTTTACAAAGTCTTATCCAAAGTATTAGCAAGTAGATTTAAACAAGTGTTACCAGAAGTGATTGATAAAGTCCAATCAGCTTTCTTGGGAGGAAGGAACATCATGGATGGGGTTCTTATTGCCAATGAGGTTTTAGATTGGTGGAAGAAATCAAGAAAGAAGGGTATAATCCTTAAATTGGACTTTGAGAAAGCCTATGATTCTGTAAACTGAAATTTCCTTCTTCAGATGTTAGCAAGCTTTAGGTTTGGGCCAAGATGGATAGGATGGGTGAAGAAGTGCATTACTTCAACTAGAGTGTATGTAATAGTAAATGGATCTCCCTCTGATAAGTTCTGTCCTAAAAGTGGATTAAGGCAAGGTGATCCACTCTCACCTTTTTTTGTTTAATGTTGTAACTGAAGGGCTTAATATATTGTTGAAGAGAGCAAAGGAAATGGGGATTATCAAATGAGTGGAAGTGAATCATGGAAGGCATAATGTATCTCATCTTTAGTATACAGATGACACTATAATCATGTGTGATGTAGAGTGATCTAAAGTTGTTGCTATTAAAAGAATTTTAAAGTGTTTTGAAGTGTTGCATGGGCTTAGGATAAACTTCCATAAAAGTGTGGTATGTGGGGGTAGTGGTGGGTGTGGATGTAGATGATGAATTAGTGTTGGATTTTACAGCTAAACTTAATTGTTTAAGTCAAAAATTGCCTTTCAAGTATCTTGGTCTACCATTTGGTGCTAATCCAACCAGAAAACAATCTTCGAAACCAGTCATTGATAACTTTAAGTGTGATGATCGGTTACGTCATGCGTCCCTTCATTCATTATTCTTATTGGGTTTGTTGTGTTCGGAGGTTTTTTTTAAAATTTTTGTTCTTATTTACTTCTATGTTGAGTTCCACTTATTTCGGAGGGTACGGGGTCGGACCGGTATGTCTGAAGTTGAGTCGGGAAATTTCTGGGCTGGAGGGCTAGGGCCGCACGTGCAAGGCCTTGGAACGCATGTGTGAGAGAGGGGCCGCATGTGCGGGAAACGGGGGAATTTCTGGGTTGCATTCTACATAAAAGACACGTGAGGAGGAAGGTGCAGAAAGAGGTGCGAGAGAGGCGCCGCACGTGCTGGAGGCACGCTCTGCATGTGCGGGAATAGGCGCCGCACGTGCAGGAGATGCTGAGTATGAATTTCTGCTTTTTTTTTTTTCTTTCCATGGGCTAAGTGTGAATCATTTTATACACCTCTCTCTCTCTTTCTAAAAATCCTTTTTTCCTCATTCTCTCTACATTTCCTACATCAACACTCACTAAATCTTTGATTTCTCCAAATCTATAAATATTTTGACCCTTGTCTCTTGATCAAAGTTGGAAAACTCTTCGAGGGCTTCGTTGTGTGCGGTGGAGATCGGAGTTCAACACTGTCAAATTTAGGACTTTCATCTATTTTCTTTCAACAAGATTGAGGTAGGGACTTCTTTGAGTTATATATATGTTTTTGCAAGGTTGATGTTGATTTTGGAGTTTTCTTGAAGATATTAAGAAAGTTTTGATTTTTGGCTCAAGAATGAAAGAATTTTCAAAAGTGGGTTTAAATCTCAAATTTTTCTAAGCTAATCCTTGAGGGTTTCACCTTCATTGAGTGACAAAAGATGTTTTGTGTGAGTGTCCGTTTAAAAAGGTGAAGAGATACCTATTTTTAGCCAAAGACCAAAATTTATGGATTTTTGAAATGGGTTGAGGGTCTATGAAATTAGTCAATTTGTCGATATGCCACAATGGAATAATGAAATAGAAAATATCTTTTGCCATTGTAGAAATGATGAATTTCATGGAATATGTGAAATATGGAGATGGAAACTTATAGTTGAAATTGTAGATAAAGTTATGAGGTAACAAATTAATGGTTTAACATGAAATGTGAAAAGTGTTCATTTGTTGATGAATTTAAACGAAAATGTGGTTATCATGCCGGATAGTGTTGAAAGAGGAATGGAAAGTTTGATTATGATGAATTATTGTTGAGATATTTGAAGATGAAGAAATGTTATGTAGTAATGATAATTATTGCATTGCATATTCATTCAATTGGTTATTACACATTTTAAAATTGACTTGGGAAACTTTTGCATTGAGAAAGGCAAGTTTGCGAATGAATTTATTGAAATGTTTTGGGGTAAATACGTTGGTAAGCCCAGATAGGAGGTGTAGATGAAATTGATTAAGTTGGCCTGAGTGTTCAGGGTGAAAGACCGAAAACACGCGCGGAAAAGGTACCACTTCTCTTCTGGTTAGCTACCGATAAAGTGAGGTATTGGTAGTGCTAGTTATGCCTACTTGCAGACAACAACCTAGGGATTACCTGATTCGTATTTACCGCCCCTTGAATTAAATTGATAAACTTTAAATTTGTTGAAGATATCATAATATCATTGAGCGTGATGGTTTTCAAAAAATGAGAAGAATGTGATTTTCTTTCAAAAGAGCATAACATGGCATACGCATTTCATTCCCTTAGATTTGTATAAAATGTATATACTTTGTTAAGGATTCTCTATTGGGTTTTATGCTCACCCTATGGGATTTTGGTGCAGAAAATGACATGGTGATCCCACCAAGTTAGGGCGTGGACATATGTGTTGGGAGCATATGACTCCTATTTTGTTGTGGTATATTTTTGCTAACCAAGGGCTATATCCATTTGGGTCTGAGAGACTATTTTTGTGTAACCGAGTTTAAGCCATAGAAATTTGTAAGCCCTTGAGGGCGTTTATTTTATTTTTGGATAAAATGTTCTATATGCTATAGATTCATGTATTTGGCATTATTGAATGTATAATTGCATGTGGAACTATTTTGTACAAACCTTAATGATCAAAGATGTAAAGGCTGAGGAATTACGGCTTTTCTTATAATGAATGTTGGTCGATGTACTTATGCAATGTTATAAATTTTGGGGCGTTATAACTTGGTATCAGAGCTACCTGGTTTGAATACTTGGGGCTTGCCGGGAGTGGTTGTTATACCACAATGGGTTCATTTCGCATGGTTAGGGGGATATTAGTATCTTGTGGCTATGTGATAACATGTTTATGTGACAAGATTGGTATGGGATTGGACTTTTAAGATGTTGTTTGTGCCTATTAAATTCCTTGAGGTTTTATTAGAAGGGTACTTGATCAATACTCATTCTACTAAGAATTCTTGGTTTTTCGTGGGACAAATTCCATCACAAAAGAATAATTCATATGTGTTTACGTGACTAAGTGCTTATGTGAAGTGAAACTGAATTGTTTGTATGGTAGAAAATATATAGAATTGTTATGGTCAAACGTGTAAGAGAAGTCATGAGCACATTTAGGATTATGTGCTAAATTGTTTATCTTGTCCCTTAATTAGGATGTCTGGAAGGGGGCAAACCCGTGGTGGTAGAGGCAAGAGGCGTGGTAGGGCTCGCCGGGGAGTGCATAAAGTACAGGTCTGTGAGGTCCCGGTGCAAGAAGAGGGATTCGGCCAAGCTAATGCGGCCAGACTAGCGGGCCAAGCTAATGTGGCCGAGTAAGTGGGACAAGCGAAAATTTCAGAGCAAGTAGGTCAAGCCGCAATGGGGGCCCTAACCCGAGAAATGGCAGGGGCTTTAAGAGAATCAATGAAGATATTAAGAGCGGAGAACCAAGCTAGAGAGAATGTCGTAGAGACAAGGGTGAGTTTTTTCACTAGGGAGTTTTTACGGGCCAAACCGGATGAGTTCCATGGTGGCCCCAAACCCAAGAAAGCGGATGAGTGGCTTGAGCAAATGGTGAAGACATTCGAGATGCTTCACATTGAGGATAATGAACTAAGGATGACTCTAGCGAGTTACTACCTCAAAGGGGATGCCGACCAATGGTGGAAATACGCCAAAGGTCGAGTAGAGCCAACATAGGAAGCTTTTGTGGTTGCTTTCCAAGATAAGTATCTACCTCCCACTGCTAGGGAGAGGTTGAGGCAAGAATTCCAAGACCTCGAACAACTTAACATGTCCGTGGCCGAGTTTGAGGCGGCTTTCTCTAGTCTATCCCGATTTGCACTGGAGTTGGTGGCGACGGAAAAGCGTTATGGCATTGAATTTGAGAAAAAGTTAAGAAGCAAGATCTTGTTCAAGGTTGCTGGGAATATGATTCGGTACTATGACCATCTTGTGGAAGCGGCGACACATGTAGAGATTGCCGTGGAAGCCAAGGAGGAAAGACTTCGGAGTTTGAGGTCGAGGGGTTAAAGGTCGCAGAGGGACTATAGACCCAACAAGAAGAGCATAAACACCTTTTCATCCCAGTCCCAACCACAATAGTTTAGATCCACCTTTCCTTCGCCTAGTGCGGGCCCGGGAAAAAGTGCACCGAGTGATTTTTCATGTTTTAAGTGTGGCCAACCGGGTCACAAGGCCTTTGCATGTCCACAGAAGGGAGAAGGACAGCAGATGTTGCCACCACCACCACCTAACCGATCCCAAAGTTAGTCTCAGAGTAGGGGGCAAGAACTTACTTGCTTTCAATGTGGTCAACCGGGACACGTGAAGAGGGTTTGCCCACAGTTGGGAGGCGCATCTGAAGTATCAGGGTCGAGGCAAACTCAGAGTCACTAGTATACTCACTTAGTCCAGACTTCGCGAGCTAATTAGGGAGCCACTTCGACTCAATCAGTACAGCAAGCCTATGCTCCGAGAGATAAGTAGGTTGATCAGAGGCCCCAGGGGCGCATGTATGCTATTACCGCGCCAGAGTAATTGTCAGGATCCACAATTGTGAGAGGTATTTTTATTGTGTGCAATTCTTTGACTAATGTGTTGATAGATACGGGTGCGTTTCATTCATTTATATCTACTGCATTTGCGTCTACATTGGGGTTAGAGGTGGCACGGTTAATGTCTCCGCTCAGAGTAGAGTCACCGGTTGGAGGTACAGCTGGTTTAGACCAAGGATGTCGTGGTTGTGAGATAAGGGTTACCGGGCACTGAGTTCCGTTTACTTTTGTATTGCTAGACATGTCGAGTTTCGATGTTATTCTAGGTATGGACTGGTTGCCTTCGTATCGAGCTGTGATTAATTACTACCGTCAGAGAGTTACAGTGTGCACCTCGAATGGTGATTGTTTTTACTTTCTAGAGGACCGAGTTGATAGGGTCTTGTCGTTGGTTTTTGATCCTCATGGTAGGAACAAGCGTAGTGGCCTCCTTGCAATTCTTTTGGATAGTGAAAGAGACGGAGCTAGTTTTGAATTACCAAGGGTAGTGTGCGAATACCCGAATATCTTTCCCGAGGATCTTACTAGTTTGTCACCTTACCGGGAGATCGAGTTCTCTATTGATTTAGTGCCTGATATGGCACTGATTTCCATGGCACCATATAGATTTGCATGAGTTGAAGATTCAACTCCAAGAGCTTTTAGACGAGGGCTTCATTCGCCCTAGCACATCGCCTTGGGGAGCGTCGACTCTCTTTGCGAAAAAGAAGGATAGGTCATTACGATTATGTATTGATTACCGCAAGTTGAACCGAGTTACCGTTAAGAATAAATACCCTCTACCCAGAATAGATGATTTGTTTGACCAACTTAGAGGGTCTCGTTGTTTCTTGAAGATAGATTTAAGGTCGGGATATCATCAGTTAAGAGTTTGGGAGGAAGACATCCAGAAAACGGTCTTTCGTATGCGTTATGGCCACTACGAATTCCTTGTAATGCCTTTTGGGTTAACCAATGCATCGGCTTCCTTTATGGATTTGATGAATCAAATTTTTCGAGAATACTTGGATCGTTTGGTGGTCGTCTTTGTGGACGACATCTTAATTTATTCAACCTCCGAGGAGGAACACGAGGCTCACTTGCGGGTAGTGCTTGATTTACTTAGGAAGCACCAGTTATATGCTAAATTTGAGAAATGCAAGTTTTGGCTCACCAAGGTGAAGTTTTTGGGTCATTTAGTGTCAAAAGAGGAAGTAACTGTAGACTCTTCAAAAATAGATGCCGTGCAGGATTGGGGACAACCCAAAAATATTTTTGAGATCCAAAGTTTTTTGGGATTAGCGGGATATTATCGATGTTTTGTAAGGGACTTCTCAAGACTAACCGCGCCTTTGACTAGGTTGACTAGAAAGGGGGTCAAATTTGTGTAGAATGAGGCTTATGAAAGGTCATTCCAAGAACTTAAAACTAGATTGACTATTGCTCCGGTCTTGATAATTCTGGAAAGAAGCTTAGGTTACACTGTTTATTGTGATACGTCTCGGGATGGGCTTGGTTGTGTCTTGATGCAAGGGGAAAGGGTTGTAGCTTATGGTTCACGGCAATTGAAAATTCATAAGAAGAATTACCCCACCCATGATTTGGAATTAGCAGTAGTGATTTTTGCCTTGAAAATTTGGAGGCATTGTTTATATGCCGAGAAGTTTGAGGTTTTCTCCGATCACAAGAGTTTGAAGTACTTGTTTTCCCAAAAAGACTTGAATTGACGCCAACAGAGATGGCTGAAATTTATGGAGGATTACGACTTTGAGTTACACTACCATCCGGGAAAGGCCAATGTGGTGGCCGATGCCTTGAGTTAGAAATCCGTAAGTAGTTTGGCAAGTGTCGCCATTCGAAAATGGGTTATGCTAGGTGATATCAGTAAGTTTGATTTTCACTTGGGTGAGTCCGGTGAGAATGCAACCCTGTTTACTTTGAGTGTTCAACCTACCTTGATTAGTAAAGTTATAGAGGCACAACAAGGGGATCGTGAAGTAGAGTCAATTCGAAATATAATTTCCAACGGGAAGGAAAATAAGGGTTTCAACATTCACTCAGATCTGAGGGTACGTTATCTAGACCGTTTGTTTGTACCAGAATCTTGTAAAGAGGAAATACTTCGAGAATTCCATTATTCACGCCTTGCGGTACATCCAGGAGGCACAAAAATATATCATGATCTTAGTCGTCAGTTTTGGTGAAGGGGCATGAAGCGAGATGTCGCTTTATTCGTATTGAAGCGCCTTACTTGTCAACAAGTGAAAGCCGAACACCAAAGACCAGTTGGTTTGTTACAACCTTTAATGATAGCTGAGTGGAAATGGCAACACGTTACCATGGATTTTGTAGTTGGGCTTCCTAGAACACAGTGGAGCAATGATGCTGTTTGGGTGATTTTTGATAGGTTGACTAAATCTACACATTTCATTCCGATACGCACCAGCGACTCAGTTGAGCACTTGACAGAGTTGTACACTAGAAAGATAGTTCGACTTCGTGGGGTTCCTGTAACCATTATATCAGATAGAGACCCTTGTTTTACCGCCTGGTTGTGGCAAAGCCTTCAAAAGACATTGGGAACTAAGTTGGCCTTTAGCACAGCTTACCACCCTCAAATTGATGGGCAGTCAGAGCGTACCATCCAGATTTTAGAGGACATGCTTAGAGCTTGCATCCTAGATTTCAAGGGGCTTGGGAAAGGCACTTACCATTGATCGAGTTTGCCTATAACAATAGTTACCAAGCCAGTATCGAGATGGCACTGTTTGAGACCTTGTATGGCCAACCTTGTAGATCACCAATTTGTTGGGCCAAGGTCGGGGATGCACCGTTGTTGGGCCCAGATATTGTTAGGGAGACGACCGAGAAAGTTGCCCTCATTCGGAAGAGGTTAGCTACGACCCAAAGTCGACAAAAGAGTTATGCCAATAAGAGGAGACGACCTTTATCTTTCGAAGTTGGTGACCATGTGTTTCTTAAAATATCATCGACATAGGGTTTGATGAGATTCAGTAAGAGTGGTAAATTGCCTCCAAGGTTTATTAGGCCTTTCGAGATATTGGAGAGAATTGGGGAAGTGGCATACCAGTTAGCCTTACTGCCACAACTTTCGGGGCTTTACAATATGTTTTATGTATCTATACTTAGGAAGTATGAACCCGACCCTTCTCATGTACTAGATTGGGTTGAATTTGAGGTAGATGAGGATGCCTCTTACGAAGAGCGACCAGTCCAAATACTAGATACCCGGGAGCAAGTGCTACGGGGCAAAACTATACCGTTAGTAAAGGTGTTGTAGAGGCACCATGGAGTTGAGGAAGCAACTTAGGAACTGGAGACGGAAGTCCACTCCACATATTCAGATTTATTTGAACACGCTTAAATTGCTTTTCCTTGAAATTGTTCTCTAGTGTTGAGGGAAATATATTGAGTTGTTAAGTACGTATTGTTATGTACCTTGTTATTTTAAGCATGAAGTTTTCGTTGGTTGTTGCTGTTTTTGTTGGAGAAACTCCATGCATATGTTTATCTTGAATGGTCGTTGCTAGTGTGGTAACCACGATGTTAATGATGAAATTGAGTTGAGAATTAACGTTGTGATTTGAAAATATAATAGCGTGGTTTTGATCGCTTGAAAACCTTTGTTTAGGCAGTTAATTTAATTTCGGGGATGAAATTTCCTATGGTGGGGAGGTTATGATGACCGGTTACGTCGTGCATCTCTTCATTCATTGTTCTTATTGGGTTTGTTATGTTCGGAGGTTTTTCTCTAAATTTTGTTCTTGTTTACTCCAATGTTGAGTTCTACTTGTTTCGATTGGGTTTGTTATGTTCGGAGGTTTTTCTCTAAATTTTTGTTCTTGTTTACTCCAGTGTTGAGTTCTACTTCTTTCGAAGGGTACCAGGTTAGACCGGTGTATCTGAAGTTGAGTCGGGAAATTTATAGGCTGGAGGGCCAGGGCTGCACGTGCGGGGCCAGGGCTGCACGTGCGGGGCCTTGGGCCGCACGTGAAAGAGAGGGGCCGCACGTGTAGGAAATGGGGGAATTTTTGGATTACATTCTGCATAAAAGACACGTGAAGAGGAAGGTGCGGAAGGAGGTGCGGGGAAGGCGCCACACATGTGGGAGGCACGCTCCGCACGTGCGGGAGATGCTAAATCTGAATTTCTACTTTTTTTTTTCTTTCCTTGGGCTGAGTGTGAATCATTTTATACACCTTTCTCTCTCTAAAAACCCTTTTCTCCTTATTCTCTCTACATTTCCTACATCAACACTCACTAAATCTTTGATTTCTCCAAATCTATAAACATTTTGACCCTTGTCTCTTGATCAAAATTGGAAAACTCTTTGAGGGCTTGGTTGTGTGTAGTGGAGATCGGAGTTCAACAACGTCAAATTTAGAGCTTTCATCTATTTTCTTTCAACAAGATTAAGGTAGGGACTTCTTTGATTTATATATATGTTTTTGCAAGGTTGATGTTGATTTTGGAGTTTTCTTGAAGATATTAAGAAAGTTTTGATTTTTGGCTCAAGTATGAAAGAATTTTCAAAAGTGGGTTTAAATCTCAAATTTTTCTACGCCAATCCTTGAGGGTTTCACCTTCATTGTGTGACAAAAGATGTTTTGTGTGAGTGTCGGTTTAAAAAGGTGAAAAGATACCTATTTTTAGCCAAAGACCAAAATTTATGGATTGTTGAAATAGGTTGAGGGTCTATGAAATTAGTCAATTTGTTGATATGCCACAATGGAATAATGAAATAGAAAATATCTTTTGCCATTATAGAAATGATGAATTTCATGGAATATGTCAAATATGGAGATGGAAACTTATAGTTGAAATTGTAGATAAAGTTATGAGGTAACAAATTGATGGTTTAACTTGAAATGTGAAAAGTGTTCATTTGTTGATGAATTTAAACGAAAATGTGGTTATCATGCCAGATAGTGTTGAAAAAGGAGTGGAAAGTTTGATTATGATGAATTATTGTTGAGATATTTGAAGATGAAGAAATGTTATGTAGTAATGATAATTATTGCATTGCATATTCATTGAATTGATTATTACACAATTTAAAATTGACTTGGGAAACTTTTGTATTGAGAAAGGCATGTTTGCAAATGAATTTATTGAAATGTTTTGGGGTAAATACATTGATAAGTTCGGATAAAAGGTGTAGATGAGATTGATTAAGTTAGGCTGAGTGTCCAGGGTGAAAGACTGAAAACACGCACGGAAGAGGTACCACTTCCCTTCTGGTTAGCTACCGGTAAAGTGGGGTATTGGTAGTGCTAATTATGCCTACTTGCACACACTAACTTAGGGATTACCTAAGTCGTATTTACCGCCCCTTGAATTAAATTGATAAACTTTAAATTTGTTGAAAATATCATAATATCATTGAGCATGATGGTTTTCAAAAAATGAGAAGAATGTGATTTTCTTTCAAAAGTGAATGACATGGCATATGAATTTCATTCCCTTAGACTTGTATAAAATGTATATACTTTGTTAAGGATTCTCTACTGGGCTTTATGCTCACCCTATGGGATTTTGGTGCAGGAAAGGACATAGTGATGCCGCCAAGTTAGGCGTGGACATATGTGTTGGGAGCATAGGACTCCTATTTTGTTGTGGTATATTTTTGCTAGCCAAGGGCTATAACCATTTGGGTCCGAGAGGCCATTTTTGTGTAACTGGGCTTAAGCCTTGGAAATTTGTAAGCCCTTGAGGGCGTTTATTTTATTTTTGGATAAAATGTTCTGCATGCTATAGATTCATGTATTTGGCATTGTTGAATGTATAATTGCATGTGGAACTATTTTGTACAAACCTTAACAATCAAAGATGTAAAGGTTGAAGAATTACGGCTTTTCTTATAATGAATGTTGGTCGATGCACTTATGCAATGTTATAAATTTTGGGGCGTTACATTAAGAAAAGGTTTTCTAGATGGAAAAGAAGAATGTTGTCATTTGCAGGTAGAGTAGTTCTTATTAAATCTGTTATGCTCTCATTGCCCATTTACTACATGTCATTATTCAAGATTCCTGAAAAATGTTGCTAAGGAATTTGATATATTGCAAGTAAATTTTCTATGGGGATGCACAGAAGTTAGAAGGAAAATTCATTTAGTAAAATGAAAGGAAGTTACAAGAAAGAAACAAAGTAGGGGTCTTACGATCAGAGACATCAGACTTGCAAATCAGTGTATGTTATTCAAATGGTAGTAGATATTTGCTTTGGAAAATGAAGCATTATGGAAAACAACTGTGTATAGCAAGTATGGTTCCAATGAAAAGAGATGGCAACCATCAACTAATGAAGCTAGATCAACTTCTAAGATTTGGAGGGATATTGTGAATGTGGCACACTCTAACCGAAGATTATATACATTCTTTCTAGAGAATTTGAAGATCACAATAGGGAATGGTAGGAAAATAGTGTTTGGGGATGATATTTTGAAAGGGGGATTCAAATCTTTGTGTAAGGTTTCTGAATATTTTCTGTATATTCAACTTGTACGTAATACAAAGATTACAACCAATATTTATAGCAATCCTAAACCTAATCTATAATAGGAAATAACCCTATACAATCACTATACAATCAATCGAATATTCACAATCAACCTAATTGATATATTTCTATAATTACATAATATTCTCACACCTCCACTCAAACTCAAGGTATTTGAGCAGAAAACACGAAAAGTTTGCTAAGAAGAAACTAAATTCGAGTAGTTGTATGAGTCTTCGTAAAGAAATCAGCAAGTTGCAATGCCGAAAAGACGAAAGGAAGCGAGATGGAACCAAACTGCAGATGTTGACATACAAAATGACAATAAATCTCAATATGCTTCGTCCGCTTATGAAAGACAGTATTATGTACAATATGAACAGCATGGCGGTTGTCACAGTAAAAGGAGGTCGGAGAAGACTGAGGGACACCTAGATTAGTCAAGAGACAACGAAGCCAAACAATCTCAGCAGTGGCATAAGCCATAGCACAGTACTCAGCCTCGGCAGTGAAACGCGCAACACAATCTATTTCTTGCTCTTCCAAGAAATCAAGGAATCACCAAGAAACATGCAAAAGCCAGAAATGGACTTGCGATCAGTGACATCACCGGCCCAATCAAAATCAGCATAAGATATCAAGTCCAAAGAGAAAGTAGAAGACAACAGTAAACCTTGAAATATAGTACCCTGGAGATAGCAAAGAATCTGAACCAAAGCAGCCCAATGTGTAGAATGAGGAGCAGAAACGAACTAACTAACCACATGAATAGCATAAGCAAGATCAAAGCGAGTAACCGTCAAATAGACTAAGCAACCCACGAGCTCTCGATATAAAGTAGGATCATCTAAAAGAACACCATCAGTAGGGGTGAGTTTCACATTAAGCTTAATGGGGATATCAGAAATCTTAGTGTCAGTAAGACCGACACGATGAATAACCTCATTGGCATACTTGGCCTAAAAGAGAAAGTAACCCTTGGGAAAAAGAGCTACTTTAATACCAAGAAAATACCGTAAGGGGCCCAAATCCTTCATTTCAAAAGTTCGAAAAAGATGCTGTTTGACCTCAGAGATAGCAGAAGAATCAGAGCTAGTGATGATCATATTATCCACATACAGTAATAAGGCAATAAATCCAGCAGAGATGTGAAGAAGAAATAAAGCAGAGTCTTGAGCACAAAGATGAAACCCAAGCGCAGTAACAACAGTCTAAAAGTGATCATACCAATCACGAGAAGACTGCTTCAGACCATACAAAGAATTCCGAAGGCGATAAACCTGTCTAGAGGAATGGTGAAGGCCAGGGGGAGGATGTATGTAAACCTCCTCAGTGAAATGGTCATTAAAAAAGGCATTCTTAACATCCATCTGATAAAGAGGCCAAGAACAAACAGCAGCGACAGAGATCGAAGTACGAATAATAGTCATTTTGGCAACAGGAGCAAAAGTCTCCTCATAATCAATACCATACTCTTGTAAGAAACCTTTGGCAACTAGACGAGCTTTGTAGCGCTCAAGAGAACCATCAGAATAAGTCTTGACTTTGTAGACCCATTTGCAACCAACTAGATTCTTACTAGCAGGCAAAGGAACCAACTCCCAAGTACTAGTTTTCTATAAAGTAGACAACTTATCTTCTATAGCTTGAATACAATGGAGATCTTAACAGGCCTCCTTGTAAGACTGAGATTCTAAAAAAGAATGAATAGCAAACAAAAAAGTACGATAGGAAGTAGAAAAACATATATTAGACCAACCCGACCTATTTGGAGGATGACGTGCTCGAGTAGAATAGGTGTGTGCAACAGGATAAGAGTCATCAGAAGTAGAAGGATCAGCAGTAAGAGTAAAGACAACTGATGGAGGGAGAGCCTGGCGGCACGAATAAACTAACAACGGAAGAGGAGAATGAAGAAAATGAGTAGGCTCGGGAGACGAAGGAGAAAATGGAGTAAGGTTATGGGGAACAGTAGAGATTTATTCATCATGAGAGACCTTAGAAGGAAATGGATCGATGTGAACCAAATCCTCTTTGGAAACTGGAGCAATGATAGGAGGAAGTTGAAAATAAGGCAGACGTTCAAGAAACGAGACATGACTGAAGACGTAAAGACGACGAAAAATAGGGTCGTAATACCGATAGCCTTTTTGAGTAAGACTATAACCCAATAAGACACATAGGATAGACCGGGCACTAAGTTTGGTACGATCTTTACGGGAAAGAAAGACAAAACAAGCAGACCCAAACACACGAAGGAGGGAGTAATTGGAAATTTAAGAGAACAGAGCCTCATAAGGAGACCAACCAGAAAAGGGAGTAAGCATGCGATTAAGAAGAAAAGCAACAGTAAGAACTGTCTCGCCCCAAAATGAAGTTGGAACTGAGGCAGAGAGAAGAAGAGACCTAGTTGTTTCAAGGAGATGACAGTGTTTACGCTCGGCTCGACCATTTTGGGCAGGTGTATCAGTACAAAAAGTTTGGTGAATGGTATCTAAATTGGCCAAATACTCATAGAACTTAGTTTTAAAATATTCCTCACCCAAGTCAAATCATAACAATTTAATGGTAGCCCCAAACTATGTAGTGATCATAGACTGAAATGTACGATATATTTGGTAGAAGTTAGATTTATGAGTCACAAGATAAACCCAAGTACAACAAGTGCAATCATCAATAAAAGACAAATAGTATGTAGAACCCCCTTTAGTGAGAACATGAGAGGGTCCCCAGACATCAGTATGCACGAAAGAAAATGGAGAAACAGAAGCTGAAGTACTTTTATTAAAAAGTAAAGTTGACATTTTGGCAAGTTTACACCCCCCAACATTCATCAATTTGACTAGAAGAAATATTACCTAATAATCCTGACTGAGCTAAAGACCTTAAACGGTCAACAGACAAATGACCCAAGCAAGAATGCCATAAATAAAACTAACTCGATTGAGAATCTAACTGAAATGAGGAAAAAGAAACTAGAGGGATAGAGAGAGATGCAAGCTTTCTACCAGATATAGATCTCTAACTCTACGGTTGGTCCCAATCTGCTTCTTGGACACCCAATCCTGCACACAACAAACAAAAGATGAAAAGATAACATCAAAACCAGAAGTATCAAGTTGACTAATAGATAATAAACTGACAGATAGTTGAGGAACATAAAGAACATAGGGAATAGTAACAATAGACATGGCAAAGGGTAAGACAGACTCAACAGATAGAATAGGCATACTAGACCCATCGGCAGTATTAACAGTAATAGGAGAGAGAGGGGGGATACAGTTTTAAAGTAAAGAAATGTGAGAAGTCATATAATGTGAAACATTAGAGTCAAAAAGCCAAACAGAAGAAGAGATACCTGAAGAGGACCCAAACAAACCTGAATAAAGAGAAGTGAAAGCAAAAGTGGATAAGGATGGTTAGGAGGTGGACAGGATATGCTGAAGTTGAGCCATCTGGGCACGCAAGGAAACCAAGTCAGGATCAGAAGCTGGAGCAAATGTAATATAAGTAGTAGGAGATCAAAACTGTGTTTGAGGCGGTCAAGAAGACTAAGTAGACTGACATCCCTTCTTGGGACAATTGTACTTTTAATGGCCCTTCCGATGGCAAAAAGCACACTCATTAGAGGCTAGTGAACCCTTCTTGGGCTTCGCATGGCCTTGAAGCTGATGAAGTGGTAGGGCTGACAACAACGAAGGCTAAGTAGGAGCCAAAAAGACAGATGGAGACAAAGTCTGACTGGCCATCTTAAAACTGGTTTCCTCGATGAGGAACTTACGAACAATAGCATCCACAGAAGGGAGAGGAAACCGATGAAGGATGCCACCACGGATAGCCTCATACTACAGGGAGAGAGACGTTAAGAATTGCACTGAACGACCTTGCTCCCGAAACTCAACATAAGCGTCTACTGCCTTGAGACTAGATGGTTCTATGAGAGCCAATTGATCCTAGAGACGTATCATCTCAATGTAGAAGTCCTGAATAGATTGATCCTGCTGACGAGCACTCTGAATAGCTGTTTCCAACTCATACCGTTTGGAAAAATTAGACTGTTGATACATACCTAATAAATAGTCTCACACCTCCTTAGCAATACTATATTTGGAAAACATTGTTCCAATACGGTTATCCACAGAGTCATGAAATCAGGTCAAAACTTGGGCATTATCACAATCTAAAGTATCACAAGAAGTCAGATATCCTTTTTGTTTTGGGTCCAATGGACGAAAAACAGAACCAGAAACATAGCCCTATTTTTTCTGACCAATAAGGAAATTCTTCGTAGCACTAGCTCAATAAGCATAGTTGGCACTAATGAGTTTACATTTGATGGCTTAGGTTTTGGTGTTCGTCATTGTAATAAACCAGAAAGATGTAATAAACAAACAAGTATGGGGCTTTAGTGCAATAATCCTGAAATAGGGTTTAAATAGAAATACCCAAGTTGAATCAAAGAGAGAGAGAGAGAGATTGAAGATGAGAATCTAAAGCGAAAGTAAATAACTGCGAATCAGACAGAGATCGTCAGAAAGAGAGAGACCTTCAAGAGGTAGATGCGACCACGAACGCGAGTCTGGAAAGAGAAAAGTCGTGACTCCGATGGTGACAAACAAGATGAACCAGAGAGGGCTGATGGTAATGACCCAAACAAACCAGAATAGTTACCACTAAAGGCTAATCACAAACCAGAAGAACCAATGAGGGGTCAAGGTTGATGACCCTTCGACCAGCGAACCACGATGGCGACAAGCGAAGCATCTAGGGTTTCAAACCTTGCTCTGATACTATATAAGATTTCTGAATGTTTTCTGTATAGTCAACTTGTACGTAATACAAAGATTACAACCAATATTTATAGTAATCCTAAACCTAATCTATAATAGGAAATAACCCTATATAATCAATCGAATACTCACAATCAACCTAGTTTATATATTTCCATAATTACATAATATTCTCACACTTTGTACTCAGTTTCCTAGACTTTATCAGTTGCACACAAAAAAGGAGGCTTCTTTAAGCGTGTAGATTTCAAGATTGGATAGCTCAAATATGTGGAGTTTTAGTTTTATAAGAAATCTTCATGCTTGGGAAGAAGATGAGGTGAAAAAACTTACTGATATGTTGGGAGCTGAGCCAAGGCTAAGCATGGAGCATGAGAACTCTGTAAGGTGGAAGATTGATCAAGCATATGGATACAAGGTAAGTAATGCCTACAAATGGTGTGAAATGAAGTCTAGTCTTAATTTGAGTTTAGCTAGACTGATATAGAACAACTTCTCTACACCTAAAGCTAAATTCATTACTTGGTTAGCCTAGAAAAGAAGACCTAAAACAATGGATTTTCTAAATAGAATTAGGGTCTTGAAGGGTAATGTGGATTTAACATGTGTTCTGTAAATCTGAAATGGAATTAGTAAATCATACTTTGTTGTTCTGTCCTTTTGTATGGCAGGTTTGGGTATGTATAATAGATTGGTGAGGGCTGTCTTGGGTAACACCAGGATCAGTTGCTTGCTACAATGGTAGATGAACTGGAATTTCAAAAAGAAGAAAAGACATATTTAGAGAGCTATACCTTCAACAGTAATTTGGTCTATTTGGAAAAACATAAATAAGGGCATTTTTTCTAATAAGCAATCAATTTTAGCATAAATATGCGAGCTAATTAAAACAAGGTTAACATTGTGGTTCAAATCATATTATCTAAGTTCTGAAAGATAAACTTTACAGTGGCTAAGTGATCGATGATCCCGTGAGGGTATTTATTATGCAAGACGAAATAATCCGGAAACAAAGTCTGGGTCTTGGTATGCTGGTTTTACAATGAATTTTAATGTGTGTCAAGCAAACATTCTGCCAATGTTTATTTATAACCACAATGGCACCCATTTGCCAAAGGTCACAACCTTTGGAATCAATGCATCCGTTTTGTTCAAATTTGACTTACTAAATCATTCTGTTTTCTTGCGGGAAGATATACACCTGTTAGTTGGAAATGATCAAGTATGGAGAGGCACAACATATTATGATGTGGTCACATTTAATCTAACATCTCCCACTTGATCACATTATAATGAGGTGAAAAAAACCTAAGTTGAGCATGTTTATCTCGGTACCAAAATTTTGCCTCATGTTAACTTTCATCTATGAAATTACCTCATAGATCGATGTTTGATTGTGACTTGGTCATACGTGCGCATGTTTTTGTCACCAATCTGACTGCACCCGTACAAATTTATTCTCCCATTGACAACACATTCCAGATGACTTCAATTCACTATATAACAAGTGAACGGCATCAATTTTCAGTGATGGGTTCATAGTCCATACCCAATCACCATTGACAACTTTAGCCGTACACATTTTTCATGTGTCGATCTACACTGAAATTATTGTTAAGTACTTCCTTTAAAATCCATTCATGAAGGTTTTCCTTAACACACCTTATCAATGACTTTTTGCTGATCAAGCAAACAATATCATCTAGTTAGCACGTTGCATATTATGGACTTTACATCTTATGCTAACTATGATATCTGTACCTTGCCAGTTCCTCTATCTTGTTACCTGACCAAACACATGTTTCCATGCAAGATAGAGTCGCAAAACATTGGTTATCTAGGCGTCCCCAGAGTCATCCGACTATGCTCTTATATAAGTAGCTAAACCACCTAGCTAGGTATTTTTCAATCCTATATTAGCTACATGTTCTCTGAATTTTTCCAGAGACAACCCTTTGGTCATAGGGTCAGCCACCATCTCTTCTGAGGGTATATAACTTACTTTAATTTCACCTCTCTCCACTATGTCCTGAATGTAGTGGTAACTTACATCAATATGTTTTCCCTTAGAGCTATTTGCTCCACTTTTTATTAATAAGATGGCGGACTGATTGTCACAAAACATATTGACAGGTCTGGCAAGTATACCTAATTGTAAACTGTCAACAAATCGTTTTATCTAAACCGCATTACTAACGGCTGTGTTGCAAACTATGTATTCAGCTTCCATAGTATACTTTGCAACACAACTTTGTTTATTTCACTAGTAGATTTTCTATCATCTACATCTCTTGCAAAATCCGTGTCAGTGTATCCTTTTATGTCTAGATCACACAAACCAAAACATAACTTCAAATTTTTAGTGCCTTTTAAATATCTGAATATTCTTTTGACTGCTTGCCAATGTTCCTTACCTGGATTGGATTGAAACCAACTTACCAATCCAACTGCATGACAGATGTCAGGTCTAGTGCTTGTCATAACATATATTAGGCTGCCTACTGCTTGAGCATACGGGACATTTCTCATTTCCTCAATGTCAGACTTAGTTTGAGGACTCATACTTTTACTAAGACTTTGTCCCTTGTAAACAGGCATATTTAAAGAATTACAGTTATCTATATTAAATCTTTTGAGCATGTTGTCTAGATATTTCTCTTGATCTAGATATAATAATTTTGAATTTCTATCTCTTGAAATTCTAATTCCTAGAACATAGGTTGCATGACTCATGTCTTTCATTTCAAAACTAGATGCTAAGAAAGTTTCGGTTTTTATAATCATATCTGGACATGTCATCCATGTATAAAGACAATATTGTTAACTTGTCACCACTTTTCCAGATATAAACACAGTGATCTAACGGACTCACAACATAGCCCATTTCTAAAATGGCTTGATGGAATTTCAAGTACCATTGTCTTGAAGATTGTTTAAGTCCATATAGAGATTTCTTCAACTTGTAAACTTTATCCTCATTGCCTTGGTTCTGGAAACCATCAGGTTGCATCATATAAATTTCCTCTTTTAATTCTCCATTGAGAAAAACTGTTTTAGCATCTAATTGATGCAATTCCAAATCCATGCTAGCGACTATCACCATTAGAATTCTTATTAAGGCAAATTTTGCAACAGGAGAATATGTATCTACGAAGTCTATTCCAAGTTGTTGTGTGAAACCCTTGGCTACTAACCTAGCCTTGTATTTTTCCAAACTTCCATCTACTTTGAATTTCTTTCTAAGAACCCATTTGCAACCAATGGCTTTTCTTCCATTTGGGAGATCAGTTAATTCCCAAACATCATTTTTCTTGATCGAGTCAAGTTCTTCATTCATTGCCTCAAGCCATTGTGTAGCATCATTGCTACTCATTACTTCTTTATAAGTAGTAGGATCATATAATAAGTTATTAAGTTCTTCAACTTGAAAAACATAATGATCTTTCAAAAACGTAGATGGACGTCTTGCTCTCTTACTCCTACTTATCTCAGGATTTGAAGTAGGTAAAACAACGTCATGTAGTTTGCGTTTGCTCCCACTATTAGATAGTTCATGAAGAATATGTGGACTGTGTGACAAAAAAGGAAGAGAAGAATCCTGAAATACTTCAGAGAGCAATTCAATTTGTTCAATAGGAGTAACAAGATCAGTGGATTCAAGAAAAATAACATCTCTACTTTCTATTAATCCACGTTCAGGATGGTAAAAACGATAACCACTCCCATTTTCGACATAACCAATAAACTTGCATTCCCAAGTTTTGCTTCCCAATTTATTCCTTAAAGGTTTGGGAATAAGTACATGTGCCTTACATCCCCAAACTTTGAGATTTTGAACATTAGGTTTATTTCCATGCCAGCATTCGTAAAGAGTTAGAGGTTTGGCTTTTGTTTTGACTCTATTTAATATATACGCAGCGGTGTACAAGGCTTCCCCCAAAAAATGAATAGGAAGATCAGCATAAGCCATCATAGACCGTGTCATTTCCATGAGAGTACGATTTCATCTTTCTGCGACCCCATTTTGTTGTGGTGTGTATGGCATTGTAAATAAATGTTTTATGTCATTATCCTTGCAGAAAGAATCCATAGCTTCATATTCTCCACCTCTATCATTATTCAAGTGTTTAATGAACCTACTAAGTTGCTTTTCTATCTCTAATTTATATTCCTTAAACTTTTCAATTACTTCTGATTTGTGTTTAAGAAGGTAGATATGTCTATATCTTGAATAATCATCAATGAAAGTAATCAAGTATTCCCATGCCTCGATGAGTTTTAGTTCTTAAAGGCCCACAAATGTCCGAATGAATTATTTCGAGTAATTCCGATGATTTCCAATATTTAAAAAATGGTTTCCTAGTCATTTTGCCTTTGATACATGGTTCACATATATCAAAATCATCAGAACATACGTTAGACAATAAGCCACTTTTAAACATTCGAGACATTTTATTTTTATTAATGTGACCTAACCTTAAATGCCACAAATAAGAACTATTACTAGTAGAAACATGCAAAAAATCAGAAATACATACTTTATTATCAATAGGAAGGGGGTGCATGTCATTCACTCTTACACCTTTCACTAATACACTTCATTTCTTAATCAATACTGTGTTAAACCTAAAAGCAATCTCAAAACCTTTTTGAGTTAACACTGGAACTGAAATTAAATTTCACCAAATGTTAGGCACATAAAGCACATCATGAAGCACAATAGAAGTTCCATTAATAGAGAATTGACAATTTCCGATGCCCAAAACATCACTATAGGAGTTGTTGCCCATGTAGATTATGTGTTCACCAACCTTCTTTCAGTAAACTCCATGAACCTGTCTTTATTTTGCTCAATATGCCTAGTTGCAACAGAATCAATCCACCATGAATTTGATGAAGGTTCAAGCACCATTGCTTCAGAAATTGTCATGGCAACAGGGTTTTGATCCGCTTTCTGCTTTTTCTGAGGACAATTGGCTTTGATATGACCTTTTTGACCGCACTTGTAACATGAGCCTATTTGATGCTTGTGATGTTATTTTTGCCATTCTTACGATTTCTTCCATCCATTCTGAAATCCCTTCTTCCATTTTTTCTTGAAAGAAGTCGTATTTTTCTTGTTAAATGGTGTGTGGGTATTATTCTATGGTTGTGGTGAAGATTGTGCCATCAATAAGTTAGAAGACAATCATTCTTTACTCCTGCGCTTTATTCTTTCTTCTTCCAAAACTAAAAGTACAGGCAATGTTATCATTGAAATCTCTCGTCCGCTATGAGTTAAAGATGTGATAACATGATCCCAAGACAATGGAAGACTATTAAGTATGGTAGTTACTTGCATCTTGTCCGACAAAGCGTGACCAGCGTTGGATAATTCTTTAGCAATTAATTCCATTTGATTAACATGATCACCAACACTATTATTATCACTCATACGAGTGTTATTATATTTGTCCAAGAGCAATTGAATTTGAGTATCCGATCGAACTCCATACTTATTTTCTAGTGCTTCCATTAGTTGTCTTGCAGTCTCATGTTCTTCAAAAAGCAAAATGATGTTATCTTTCATATTATGTAACATAATTGCCTTTGCCATTGCATCATCTTCTATCCATTTATTTTGGAACCAATTAGAATCATCATCTGGTTTAGAAGTGGATAAAGTATGCAATGTTTTCTCATGTGTAAGAAGATAAGAAATGTGGCGTTTCTATGCTCGGAAATTATTTCCATTAAGCATCTCGATTCTTGAAGAATCCATGGTATTTTTAATAGCCATATTAAAACAAAATGTGGTACTATGAAAATTCAAATGTGAATATTACAATACTAAAATAAAAAATAAACAAAAATTAAAGACAATAACAAGTCTTAATAAAGATAAGCCTTGTAGTTATTGAATTGTCCCTTGTGTTGAAGATGATGTGAAGGAATAGAACGGTTCTGTTGCCTTGGGTAAGAAGAATGATGAAAACCCAATGGCCTTGTAAACCCAATACTTTGCTTATGAGTATTGTAATAATAGTTACGAGCCTAAGGAACACAATAGTGCCTTTGAAACAATGTTTCTTTAGATGTTTTCCTTGATAACACCCTTGGATAGCCTCCTCCTCGAATTTTGTTCTCAGGAAATTTAGTACAATGATCCACGGAAAAATTCCTAGAAGAATTCTAGAAATTTTGGCTTTTGAATGACTAAAAACGTCCTTGAAATGAGCAAGAATGAGCCAAAAAACCGATTGGACCAGGCTGCTGCTGGTCCAAGTACTGTGCTGGGCCGGTTTGGACCGGCTGAGACCAAGCTGGCGTGACACGCGGGTCAGCTCATGGGTCAAACGGACGCGGGTCCGGGTGCAGTGCGCTGGGTGTTGGGTTGATGTGCAGATCTGGGCATGCGCTGGGCTGGAGCGTTAGGCTGCTGGGTTGAGTTGTTGGGCTGGGCGGTTCTTGAGGCTTTAGGCTGCTGGGCTCCGCCTGGCTGTCTTGGGCCGATTGCTGGATTGGCCCAAAAGATTTCTTTTTAATATTTAAACCCAATGGAATAGATTTCCTTGCAGTAAATCTGATCTTTGGGCCTCTTTTCTTTTTAATTTTGAATTCAGCCCAAACCACTCAATTTGCAAATCAAAGTCTTTTTCTTGGCATTGAACTTTCCGATCATCTTCTCCAATGAGGATAGGAGACCAAACACTGTAAGTTGGATTTTGTGGATCAAGTTTTCTCCATTTTTCACAACGAATTTCTCCGTTATGATCACAATTTTGAGAAGAACAAGATGGTGCCAATTTGGAGACGCAATTTGAACCGAAAAATATTTTATAAAATTGTTTCCAACGGTGTAATTCGGACTCACTTTTGGCAAGGTTTGGAACAATAGCACCACCAACAGTTATTTTCTTCTGATAGTTTTCTGGAAATACAATACGTTGGTGATAATTAAATAAACAAACCGAATTAACCAATGCCGAAGATTGACGATCAATGATTTTTTGAATTTTTGGTAAAAAGAGTTCGGGAAATTTTTGTTCTTCCGGACTATAATTCGACATCTGCGATAATGTGTAACCTTGCTCTGATACCACTAAAAGATTAACTTTACAATGGCTAAGTGATCGATGATCCCATGAGGATATTTATCACGTAAGACGAAATAATCCAGAAACAAAGTCTGGGTCTTGGTATGCTGGTTTTACAATGGATTTTAATGTGTGTCAAGCAAACATTCTGCCAATGTTTATTTATAACCACAATGGCATCCATTTGCCAAAGGTCACAACCTTTGGAATCAATGCACCCATTTTGTTCAAATTTGACTTACTAGATCATTCCATTTTCTTGCAGGAAGATATACACATGTTAGTTAGAAATGATCAAGTATGGAGAGGCACACTATATTATGATGTGATCACATTTAATCTAACAAGTTGCTCATATTGTGCCAATGATATTGTGAGGACTATCCAGTTGGCAAAAAGATGCATCTAACAAGAAGTGTTGTCAGCTGTTACATGGATTGGTAGCAGTAATGGAATATGGTAGACTCTTATTTGTGGGCTGTTCTGTTAGCTTATTTAGGTGGCTCTTGGGTGTATTTTCTTGTGTAATTTGTTGGTCTTGGCTGCTCTCTTTTGTAGTTGGTTTCTCACTAATTTTTAATAGTGTGTTAGCATATGATTAGGTTAGTATCTTGGTATCAACTTAGTTGGGATTGAGATATTTCGCTATGATCTTTGCACTCATCTATTTTTTTTATTGATGTAATATTTTTAAATATTTATCAATAAAATTTTATCTTTCCTTGATAAAAATAAAAAATAAATAAAAAAAATAAAAACAGAATTAGGTTGGAATTCATGTATATGCTTAATTTGTCCTTTCAAGACTTGAATTCCATCCAGGAATTTCCTATCCAAAACTGGATTTGATTTGATTTGGGTATGACAACATGCTACTGTCACAACTTCGCCTCTCTTATCTCAACCGCCAAACTTCTTGGGTTTGTCCACAAACAGAATATAAAAATAACAGTCCCGTTACAGAGCCCGATTTATTCATGCTCGAATTTGGCTCGAAACCCAAAACGACGTCACTTTGGGTTTCAATTTTTTTTTTTTTTCTTTCTCGCTAGAAGAAGAAGAAGAAGAAGAAGAAGAACAAGAGAAGAAGAAGAAGAAGAAGAAGAAGAAGAAAAGAGAAGAGGAAGAAACCCAGCAAAATCAAAATTTGAAACCCAAAACAAAAACAAACCCAACAAAACCAGAGAGAGAGAGATCAAACCAAAATCCAAAATCCAAAATCAAACCCAAATCCAGATGATCAACAACACCACCTTCATCAACATCATTACACAAAAATGAATGGAGCAAAGAGAGAGAGATCAAACCAAAATCCAAAATCAAAAATTAAACCAAAATCAAACCCAAATCCAGATCATCAACACATCCAGATCCATTAGAAAAAAAAAATACAGAAAACAAAACAATACCCACTGGCGATCGATCGGCGACGATCACCACCATCAGTTCTACGGCTTCCCTCCACCGATCGAAGGTTTCTCTATATCTCTCTCTCTCTCTCTCTTTTCTCTCCTCTCCTTGCTCTTTCTCGCCTCGCCTCGCCTCGCCTCTCCTCTGTAACAGAAGAAGAAAGAAAAAGAAAAAAAAAATTGAAACCCAAAACATCGTCGTTTTGGGTTTCAAGCCAAATTCGAGCCACTGATTTCGAGCCCTCAAACATTTCTCTAAAAATAATGCAAAAGGTTCCAAAAGATATTCAGTAGAAATTCTATGTTTGGTTTGCTTTTATAATCATGATTTTAAAGGCATAAATTTTAAATTATTTTTTAAAATTCATAATTAAACACATAACTCAAAATTATTCGAAACTCCATTTAAAAATTAATTTCAAAATTCATAACCAAATACACAACTCAAAACTTAATTCAAAACTGTTTTAATGATATAGGTTGAAGATGTTTAGTGGTGGGATTGTTAAATTATTTTTATTAAAAATCTAAAAAAATAATTTATATATTTAAAAAATATCTAAAACAAATATATATATATATATATATATAATTTTCAAATAACAGGTTGCAATTGTAAAAATAAATATATAAATTTGCATTGTTCCTATCAATCAACTAGACGTTCAGGAGGATGTTGGACGGACGACCGGATAGACTCAACTGTTCTTTTCAAAATTTAAAATTCAAAAATTCCTTTCAAAACTCATAACCAAACATATTTTTTCTTTGCAAAACTCAACTCACAATTTCACACTTAAATCACAATTTCAAAAAGAGAATCACAATTCTAAAACTAAACCGAACGCAAGTAATTTTTTTTAAGGATCTTTAACATTTTTCGCAACATTATATACATAAAATGTTTAAAATAATTTTTTTATTGAGTTTAATGATTAAAATACATATTTTTTTCCTTGATTTTACTTAACGGAATAAACAAATGGTTTAGATTAAAAATAAATTAAAATTTTAAAGTTTAAATTGACAAAATTAAAAAGCCAAGGTTTATTTTGTTATAAGGGTCAAATCCTAAGTTTTTTTTAAAAATAATTTCTCCTTTAATTTTTATTCAGATATTTTCTAGATAATGCCATAGTACACACTCTCAAAATGGCAAGTTATGCCATTTGTGAATTTAATTATCACAAATGGCATAACTAATACTATGAAAGTCATAACTAAAAGAAAAATTGAGTTATAACAAAACAATTCTTGGATCATAATTAAAATAATGTCATGATCAATATCACAATATATCATAATTAACAACATATTAGGTCATAACTAAAAATATAAAAGTTGTAACAAAAAGTGTATATGATACCCAACCTAAAATTTTTCCATATATATATGAAACGCATTCAAAATAAATACACTTAGCAAATTTTATTTTCGCACTACATAATAGGGAATTTTACAATTCAGAAGATGTTTAGAAAAATAATTACATATTAATGAAAAAATTTATGATTTTAATTATTAAATATTTATTAATTTTTTGTAATTTTTTTTCGAACAACAATTGAGATGTAATTCCCATTTACATAGTTTAATACTCTTTTCTTCTTTTTTTTTTTTTTTTTGTTGTTAGTTTTACTTAATAAAAATATAAATGATTTAGAATGAAAATAGATCAAAAAATTAAGATTGAAATTGATAAAATTAAAAGGGTTTGGCTTTGGTCCAGTCCGATAGGTCCAGTCCAAGATCGGACTGGACCATGTTGTTGGACCCGTGGGGGCTCACCACGGGTCCCATTTTGATAATCCGAATCGTTCAATGTGTAAAACTTGTCAAGTCTTATATGCCTTTAAAAAATCACGTTGATCGGATATTGATAGCTATGTGATCAAGATAATTTTTTCTCAACCGTTAATTTATTCACCGGACATTTTTTTTATACAAAACTGATTTGATCACATAGCTATCGGTATCCGATTAAAGTGATTTTTTACAAACATATAGTACTCGATGAGTTCTACATATTCAACGGTTCGGATTATCAAAATATGACCCATGGTGAGCCTCTACAGGCCCAACAGCATGGTTTAATCTGATCTTGGATTGGACCAAAGCCAAACCCAAATTAAAAACTCATATTTTATTTTGTTAAAAGATTCAAACCCTGAGATTTTTTTTATAATTGTCTCAAAATCAAATTTGCATCATCTATTTTATTTTCAAGGTACATAATTTTTTTCAATCAAGAAAATACTTGCAAAGCCTCATAAAAATGAGTAATGATATACAAATGATGTGGCACAATTGTAAGTTTATCACTTTAAAAATAAAAATAAAAAAAAGAAATAAAATATATATTTAAAAAAAAAGAAAAGAAAATGTCATTGACACATGTTTCTGTGAATGATTTTGTATAAAAATCTTAGAGTTAAATACACTTTTCATTATTATAATTTGACTTGGGTCCTTATAATTTCAATTTGAATAATTTGGACCATACATTTTAAGTCGAGTTTTTGATTTGGTCATTCTTTCTAAATTTTTGTTAATTTTATCGATGTATATACTTTAGAAAATTGACAAGTGTCCCAAAATAATTAATTTTAACCTCCAATTTAGTAGAACGAACCAAATTGAAACCTTAAAAATTAAGTGTTGCGATTAACACCCCATCACTTATTTTGGACCTTTCATTTTTTTGAACTTCCACTTATAAATTTTAAAACCCTTAAAATTTATTTTCTCTCCTCAAATAATGCCAAAATTATCCTTATGAAAATATTCCACCTATTCAATTGAATGCGCATTCCCACACCCCAAAAAGCCTCTCCCAAAAACCTTAACAAAACCCATGAAGGTAATTACTATTAATGTAGGATTTTTTTCATGTTCATTCAAAATATCCCTTTCGTGGGTTATGCGATCTCCACGAGTTTAGATTTGTGATATTCTCAAGTGGATTTCTTTGAATTCTCTAACAGTTTCAATTATTGTTCCTTATCTTACCTGGGTTTTGTAGTTTTAAAGTTTGAAAAAAGTTCATTAATAATGTTCGGTTATCTGTTTCCTAACAAATAAGAAATGTTTGGTTATCTCTTTCCGAACAAATAAACAATATTCGAGCATGTATTTCTGAATTTCAATCATATGTTCGGGAGTTCAGTCCCGAAAAAATGATAAACAATTTTTATTATTTTTGCCTTTTTTTTTTTAAAGAAACTTACCCTTACAATGTTAATCTCCTTTGAGCTAAGAACACTATCAAAGTTATAAACCTCTTCTGAGTTTTTATTATTGTATTCCTCTAGTCTCATGGAATTGTGGTTGTCAAAAAAATATCCACTCATTGTCATTGCCGGAGAAGTGTAACTAATCAAATGGTTATCACCATTACCACTGGAACATTGCCGCCAAAGGTTTTTCAAGGTTTTGAGAGTAGGTGGGTTTTGAAGGTGAGATTTGGGAAAGATGGATAAGTAGTAATGGAGGTGGATGCTCTCATAAACCCTAACTCATAATGTAATAGGTGTGTTGGCTTAATTGTAAGATAGGGTATTCCAAAATTATTGATATTTTTTTTAGTAACACTCTAAAAAATTTGATAAATTTTTCAAAATTGTTAATTTTAACCTCCAATTTTGACGGAAAGACTAGATTAAAGTTAGACTTAAAGGTTTAGGGGCTAAATTAATCAAATTAAAATTATAGGGATTAAAATAAAATTTGAGTCAAATTACACTAATGAAAAATATAATTAATCCAAAATTTTAAAAGAATAGCATTTTCCTATCAAAAATTTATCAAAGGACAAAGCTCAGTGGCATGAGTAATACATAACAGCAAGGAACACTGACTTTTGTTTGCTTTTTTGTTTTGTTTTGTTTTGTTTTTTTTTTTTTTTTTTTTTTTTTTTTTTTTTTTTTTTGTGGGGAGTTAAAAAGTTCTCAACCACATCTCTTCATGATCACGATTCATAGACAGTTTTCAGATGATTTCTTCCAATCAACCAAAAAAAAAAAAAAAATTTGTTTGTGCGCAATATCTACCTACGACCATGCATTCTCCTTGAGATTTCAACTCCAAAGCTTCCCAATTGTAAGGTAGGGGGGATTCAACCTGATTGATTTTTCTAAGTTGGAATCCAAGATTGAAAGCACCAACTTCTCTTTCTTTTGGGGAATTTGTCTCCCAAATGCTTTCGTACTCAATAATCAATAGACATTGCTGTCCATTTTCGAATAGAGAGTGACTTCTCACCAGTCTTTCATCGGACTAAAAGGTACTGTTAGATTCGTAGAGGCTCATCATAGGTCGTGTTTCGATAATCCAAACCATTCAACGTATTATATATCTGTAAAAAATCACGTTGATCGGATATCGATAACTATGTGATCAAATCAGTTTTGTATGAAAAAAAAAATAAACGATGAAAAATAAACGACTAACAAAAATCTAATTTGATCACATAACTATCGATATCCGATCAACGTGATTGTCTATAGCCTTACATTATTCGACGAATTCTACACATTGAACGATTCGAATTATTAAAATGGAATCTATAGTAGGCCCCCAAAGGCCCAATAATACCCTCCCGTCCAATAAAGAACTTGAGGAAAGTCCTTCCCTTTCGAATCATAATAATAGTGCATACAACTATGTTGATTGAATGGTTATGATCAATTCGATTCTCCAATAACACATCCTCAAAATGAGGAGAGATGCTTTTTTTCTTTTTTCTTTTTGGGTTGGATGGCCTAATATTAATAACAAATTTATTTGGAGATATTTGGACAAAAGGGTTTTTTTTTGGTGGAAATTACACCTCAGTGGTGTTAGGAAAGAAAATTACAAAAAAATGATAAACATTATACATATTAATAATTAAAATTATAAGCTTTTTCACCAATGTGTAATAATTTTTCAAAATCTACCCTGAATGGTAATTTTTCCTTTAATTTTTGTTGGGCCTTTATATCAAAAATTTTTTTTTTTGGGGGGGACAAAAAGCGTTTTATTAAGCTTTTAGGCCTAAGGAAAACTCTTTTTTTAATGGATACAAAGACGCTTTTTAATTTTGTTTAGCATTTAGACATGGTCTTTTTAATTTGGATGGTCTTTAGTTAGCAGGGATTTTTTTTTTCCCCAATGAAACCTTTTGACAAATATGAAAGAAAATAAAATTTTAAGACCTTCAAAACATATGGGACCTCAAGCGGGTGAATGAGAGCCTCGCTCGCGAAGGGCTAGCACTGAGCCTGCATGGCTTTAAAATGAATGGTACAATGAAAGTCAATAACTCACTTTCAAGTTACATAACATATAATATATAAGCAACAAGTTAACATATTGTCTGAGTTTTCAAATTTTTCAAAATAAAATTACATCGTCAAATGCCTCAATTGTTCATAGACCTTGGGGCCTAAGACTTCATTTTTATGTCAAGTCTAAAACCTAAAAATATTATTAATGCAAGATAAAATACAAGTTATACACACTATTACATTAATAAAAGGGGGAAGCTTAAGGCGAAAAACAGCATCAATGCTATTCCACACGCGAATGATACTTCTATATTTCAATCTTTTAACCCAAAAAAAAATGGTCAAATCTGAAAAAGAAATGTAAATCATATTTTGAATCAAATTCATATCAAGACAGTACCATATTGCATGTGCATGTCTTTTTTTTAGGGGAATCTTCATCTAACAATATGCTTGGCAAAGTGTTGGTGGACTTCTGGTGTGTACAAACTGAAATTCTCTGACATTTTAATTTGTTTGGGAACTAGGTTCTCTGCTTCTTTTTTTTTCTTTTTTTTTCTTCTTTTGAGTACACTGCTTCTTTTTTTTATTGAAAAGGTATCAAAACGTGTTCCACGTGAGAAGGAAAATAATTATTTATACAATCATAAAAAAAATAGAAACGCTGCGAATCCAAACATATAGACTCAGAAATTATTCAAAATTTTATTTTATACGTAGATTTTATATTTCATCAATTCAATCTCCTATACACATATCCATTTCTGAAGCCTAGCTTTTTTGCATAAAGAAACACATAACTACCATTTGGAATGGCAACTCACAAATTAAAGTGTTATAATATATATATACACACACACACTAGCGTAATACCTGCGTTAGGCATGATTTCAAATAAATAATTAATAATTAATTTTAAAAATAATTAATAAAAATTAAAATATAAAAAAAATATGGAATTAATTAAAATTTAACTATTTTTATCACAATTTCACTTATAATGAAATATAAATAAATTATTACTTTCTAAGGGTTTCATAATTTTAGTTTGCCATATATTAGATTTATATGATGATATAGTAAATTATCAATATATAATATATATATATATATATATTGGTGAAACTCAATCTAGCAGAATTTGATTAAATTAAAAAATTGAATAACAAAATGAAAATGACAAACTATGAACTACTCTTGTTACTGTGTCCTTCTTGAAATTAATATTTATTACGTGCCAAATACAACTTCTATATTTTCGCACACTCATTAGCTTTGGTGGCCCACATTAGACCCTTTTTTTTTTGTTCTCCTCTCTCACCCACCTCGCGACTTTCACGAGCCCAATCATCCAACCTTTCTTCTGCTAGACATCTTAACTTTTCTTTTTTGTCAGTTGCTCTTATCTATCACCATTATTTTGCTAAATCCCTAATACTGTATTTGATTGGAGGATTTAAGGAGAGATTTAGAAAAGTAAATGGAAAAGGTGTGTGAAATTAGGTGAAATATAGGCATATTTAGTTCATATTTCACCTACCTTTTCCATTTTCTTTTCCAAATCCCCTAACTAAACACGGCATAAACTCATTTATAGTGGAATCCGCGTCTGTAAATACATATAAGTTTCATACATTTGTATTTAGTGGTACAAAAGTTAGAATAAAAAAATTCTATTTATATGTATTGAGGCTTGGCATAGATTTAGAATGAGAGAATTACAACACAGTGTATTGTCTTTTAAAAAATTTTAATTAATGATAAAGTCTATAAATATCAATAATTAAATTTATCATTTTTTCATTAATTTATAAATATTTTGTAAAACTCTCACTGATATATAATTTTTCCATTTATAATTCATGGAGAGAGAGATGACTATCATAGAATGACTTACGTTAATATATAATGTTTAACCTAGTATTTTATTCAAAATTGGCCATTTGCACAAGAACTAGTGCGATTTATATTAAATAAGCTAGTAGTTATCATAGGTGTGAAAGCCACAAATAGTGATCATCAAACAATTGCTTAAAAGATGTTGGTGTCCACTCTTCTTACCACCCAATCTTCTTGACAAGCGCCCCATGCCCCCCTGCTAGCATCATCCCAAAGCACTTAGCCCTAGTATCATTTGGTGGTCAAAAATAAAATTTCAAATCATCACTATCTAATATAATAAAATAAATTAAAATAAATATTATTTCCTTACAAAGAACAAAACCACACAAAACTTCTACCTTTCGTTGGATACAATCATCAAATAAAGGATTCTTCTTGCTTAAAAAATGGGCAAAATTATTATTTAAAAAAAAAAATTGCTGACGGATAAGGGAATATAAAGGGGAACCAATTGTTTCATAATAAATCATACATAAATAATAGTGAAAAGAATCAATCAATCATAAACAACAGCCAAACAAATTTACCTAGTTTCACATAATTATTTAGGTACATAGCATATAAAATGTTCGATTATAGTTAAAAAATAATATAATATAATACAAATTACCAAACCCCCACTTTCCAGCAGGGCTCTGGCCTTGTAAACCTGCCAACTCAGTGCAGATTTGAAATTCTATTCACATGATGAAATATATAATACTAATCAAACTCCACAAACCTGATACTCACAAGGTTGGAGTATTGTCAGCACTAACAGACAATGAATAATTGATCCTCCTCCTATACAAATATTTATGGGTCCTACTAACAGGGCTGTGGAATCACACAAATAAGTCATTACAAACAGTGTAGAGGGCAGTGTCGTTTGTGACAGTAATTTTTAAGAAGAATAAGTCTATGAATCCAGACTTATCTATCCCAAATTTACCCTGAATGAGAATGTGTGGTTGAGATTGAGTTTGTGTAGTGTAGGGTCTATATGTAAAATAATTTTAAACCATAAAATGACAATTATTAATAATTTTTGATTGGTTAGGTCTGAATTTATAATATTACTGTTTTGAGAATGGGAGTTCTAAGCACAGTACCTATGCATAAGTTTCTCTTTTGCTTTATTTGGTGAATATAAAGGGGGAACCTATTTCTCATTTTAAGTGTACCCAATTCACAACTCTACTTTGCGTTTGGAGAGAGGAAGAAAAGGAGAGGGAAAATGGGAGACCAAAAGCAAAGTAGTTGGGGAATGTTGAGCCTCATCTTCACTAAAGTAAAACCTTACTTGGCTATGGTCTCCCTGCAGTTTGGATATGCAGGCATGTACATCATCACCATGGTTTCTTTGAAGCGTGGAATGAGCAATTTTATACTCGTTGTCTATCGTCATGCTGTTGCCACTCTCGTTATTGCTCCATTCGCACTTGTTCTTGAAAGGTCATCTTTTAATTACTCTCTATTCCGCTAATAACACAAATTAATCACAGAATCAGACACACAATGCAAATGGACAAAATTTTATGGAGTATGTTTGTGTCTGATTTTGTGATCAGTTCTATGTTTGTTGAGTTAATAATAGTTTGTCATTGACATCATAATAACATAACTGATTCACATCATTTGTGTTCTTTGTTTACAGGAAAATAAGGCCAAAGATGACACTCCCAGTGTTCCTAAAAATAATGGCACTCGGTTTACTAGAGTAATGTTCTAAGCACCCACTCTTTACATATAAGGATGATGTTAGAATATAGACTTTCATGTGTGTAAAATTTTTCTTTTTCACTTTTTCCTAGTTCAAAACTCATGAACAAAGGTCAGTTGGGACTTTGCTTAGTATTATTATTATTATTTTTTTTTTTAAATCCTAGCTCTTAATTTAGACATTTACGTAAACAAAATTCAATCAAAAAACCAGACAAATTTTTTTCATGTAGAGCAGGGTTCATGCATTTGTAGACCCAATCTCATATGAAAGTGGGTTGTGTTTGGTTATATGATCTAATTATGTACATTTAGAATTTTTCATAGAAGCACAACCATTAGGAAAATTATTTTATGATCTGGTACTATAAATTGTTTTATGTGAAAACTCCTAAATATATTTTTATAGATGCATGGTGCTAAGAAAATCATACAAACCTTTTAAAAAAAGAAAGAAAGAAAAATAATTAAAATAAATAAAATCAAGAAAGTGTCTAAAATGTTATGCTAACAGCACTGTATTCATTCTGGATAGGCCTACATATTCTACCACGATAAATGCAATTTTGACACTTTTTTTGTCAATTTTTTATGAATCCGTAATATTACTACTAATTGGTAAGAACATGTGTTTCTGCATGTTATCACCTTTTGCTGACATTTTTTTAGAAAGTGTTAAACAATAAGGATTTTTATACATAAAGTTTATACATAACAGTATGACAATAATATTTTTATGAGGCAAAGTTTCACTTCAGAGGTAATTTGAAAAATACTTACAAATAAGTAATAAATTTAATAAATATTAATAACTAAAAACATAAACTTTTTCATGAATTTGTAATAATTTTCTGAAATTACCACTAATCTGTAATTTCCCCTTTTTACAATTCCAGAATCATTTTTTTTTTTTTTTTTGCTTCTTTTCTCTTTTTTTATAGGGGTGTGGGCTCTTATTATATTTTAGAGGGAAAAAAAAAAAAACACTTTTATTGCTATTGGAGGTGCTTCAAGTTTGGAATTTGATAAAATTGGCTAAATTTTTTTTTTTTTTTTTGGATTAATAGGCCAGTAATTGATCAGAACTTATACTACTTGGGGATGAAGAACACATCAGCAACATTTGCATCTGCAGTTGTCAATGTCCTCCCTGCCCTTACCTTTATCATGGCAATAATTTTCAGGTAAAACTTTCATTATTGTATATATATTATGTACTACTTCTTAATAATGAGGATAAAGTTATATGTAGCCGCCTATCACCTGAAAGCATAAAATACAAAATAATTGGCACCAGAATAAATTTCGGTTTATATAAAAGTCGTACAGAATGAGAGACAAAAAAATAGGACATACACGGAGGACCTACATATTTAAATTCCACTCATTTGTCTCTCACATGTCTCAATATGTAAAATTTGATTTGAACTTTGGAATAGAAATTTTATGGACAAATTATACTTGTGATCCTTCTTATAATTTGTCTTTTGTATCAATTTAATCTCTATAATTTCAATTGTATTAATCTTTTTTTTATCCAATTTCTTAATATATGTCAAGAAATTGAAATTATAGAGCATTTCAAATTAAATATCAACCCCTCAATTACAAGAGTGAATAAATTTTTTCCCCTTTAATTCCAGATCCAAATTTTAAAGAGTTATCAATTCAACTAAATTGTACACATGATGATCTCTGCTTCATCTTCATCAATATTATATGATATATGTATATATATATATTTGTTCATGTGATGATGAATAGGTTGGAGAAAGTGAATTTGAAGAAGATACAAAGTGTGGCAAAGGTGGTTGGAACAGTGATCACAGTAACAGGAGCAATGGTGATGACTTTGTATAAAGGCCCTATTGTTGATATCTTATGGTACTCCAAATCAGGAAATCACCATAATAACACCACCAATAGTACCTCTGCTGATCAGCATTGGGTCATGGGGACATTCATGATCCTTGCCTGCACTTGTGGTTGGTCTGGTTTCTTCATTGTGCAAGTAAGCCCCCCTCCTCGACATTATTTACACGAAGAAAAAAAAAAACAGCAGTGATTGGTAACTTTAAAAATTGAGCTCTACCGAGCTGGCAATTTCAAAAAAAAAAAAAAAGAAGTTAAGCCAAAATATCACATCAAGGTGGGACTCACACAGTTGCCACGTCATTAGAGCAGTTCTAGAGCAAGAGCTCTGAAACATTTTTTCAAAAAAAAATAAGTTTTGAATGTTTTATGTATAGTTTTGTTACGAGCACAGAAATCAAACATACAATTGAACATAGAGTACATATGAATGGATACAAGTAATTATTTGATCCTCCTCTTTTTTCAGTCAATTACATTGAAGCAATATCCGGCACAGCTGTCTTTGACGGCGTTAATATGCTTGATGGGCATGGTGGAAGGTGCAGCCGTGGCACTTGCTATGGAACGCGACATGAGTGCCTGGGTGGTCGGTTTTGACTCGAGACTTCTTGCTGCAGTTTATTCTGTAAGTATCATACCGTCTGACATCGACTGATATGTGACCATATGATCATATTGCTGATATCAATGCATAATATAGAGTAATATAGAGTTTGATTCTGAAATTCATTTTCTTCCTGAGGGTTTAGTTTCATATGTGTTGAGTTCTTAACAAATTTGACAAGCATCTTCTTGGTGAAAAATTACCATAGAATCAATTGTGAACCAATCACTCAATTGGATGTTTTATTTATAGCACAAAAGAGATTTTATTGATAGAAAAAATGCTTTTTTTTGCTTGGGGGGAACTAAAAAATGAACTTGATGATGATGAACAGGGGGTAGTTTGCTCCGGAATAGCATATTATGTGCAAGGTGTAGTGAACAAGGTCCGAGGTCCGGTGTTCGTCACAGCATTCAGCCCTCTCTGCATGATCATCACCGCCATTCTCGGTGCCATCGTCTTGGCCGAAAAAATCCACCTTGGCAGGTATATATTTTGCCACAGTTTCCCGTCTTTGGATCCTCTGTTCGTTTTCTCTATTCTAACTTTATGTTCTATCCTTCCATTGTTGTCATATCCTTATAATTTGAATTTAATGTAATTTATTTTTAAAATTATTAATGAACTTTTAGATTTTAACAATGACATAATTAATTTGAATTTAAATTACGTGAAAGCAAATAAAGGGTTGGGATTAAGAATGGAAGCAGAGGATCCCAAACTGCATTTCTCCCTCAAAATCAACTCACAAACTCATATAATGCTATTTATAAAAGGATTGTGGGCAAATTTTGGGCTCATTTTTAGTCATCCAAACAGTTCATCTTTCAACATCCCACCAGTAGATCAGTCATGTAAGAAAATTTGTCATAAAAAAAAAAAAATTAGACAAGTATTATTTCAAAAATAGACTACCAATTTTGTATGATAATTGTGATCAAATCCCATGATTACTAATATCTTATCAATTTCATTTTTATATGAATAATTTATTTAACAAATATTATAAAATAGACAATTTAAATACCCTTGATACATTCAAGGAGGGCCCACAAACCCCTTAACTAGGCTCTTGAATCCAATTATCCAGAGAAGTCCTCCTTCCATTTAGAAATTAGGAAATTGACAAGATTTACATTATTTGAATCTTATCTGAAAAAAAAATTAAATAAATAATTATTTGTACAGATTGAAACATGTTTTGCTAAAGATTGTAACTGATTATTAATTCAATTAATTGACAATGTTGTTTGGTTGTTGATTTGGTTGGTTGTGATCTCAGTTTAATTGGAGCAATCATAATAGTGTTTGGACTATACTCAGTGGTGTGGGGAAAAAGTAAAGACTCTTTAATCTCAGAAACAACTTTGACAGCAACTGAGAAAGACAAAGCCTATGCATTGCCAGTAGTTGATGCTAATAGATCAACCATTGTTGATGATACAAATGATTGTGGATTTTCTGCCAATAAGTTGAAGATTCCTGGAAAAAATTCTCTACCCCAAGAGCCATGATTCACAATATTGCACAAATGAGAATCAAATCTCTCTCTCTCTCTCTCTCTTTGTATTGTTTCTAAATGATGTAACTCTTATTTTGTACTCTGAGATTCCAATGTGGCTTAAGTTAAAAGACTTTTCTTAAGTGTGCAACTTACACCTTACACTTACGTCTTTCTGTTTGTCGTCCTGTTTTATGTTTATACCTTACACTTACACTTTTTGTGTTGGTTGCATATGGTGTGCAAACATAATAGGACCCTAAGTTAAATCATTCTCATTATGACTCTTCTTTTTCGCACTCCTAAAATTTTTAAAAAATTATATATATTATATAAATAATTAATAAAATAATTTTAAATTAGAGTATTAAGCATTCTTAAAATTTTAGTAATTCTCACTTTCTTAATTATTTATAGGGGCACTTTTTCATAGATCTCTTTTTACCTACTTATGTTCTATTTAGTTTACATTATTTTCTCATATTTCAATATGTCTTATGAGTGACATAGTTACCCAAATACCCCTAATAATATTCATATTTACAGTGTGAATGTTCTATGATGTGAATGTTCACACCATCAATGTAAATATGATGTGAATGTTAACATGTCAATGTAAACGTTCACACTGTCAATGTGAACATTCACACGTCAATGTGAATATTCACATTGTAAAATATGAATGTTCATATCACTAAATTACTAACCGTTCAAAAAATATTTGCAATGGTAGAAATGTCCATAAGATACTTTAAATATGAGAATTAGGTTTGGTAGATTAAATGTTCAAATAATAGGACTTATTGGAATACAAGAATAACTTATGGACTAATTGAAATACAAACACTTGAAAAATGATTTTCTAATAAATCTCCCTTATTTATATTACAAAATTTTAAAAATAATTTCTAAATTAAATTTTATCAAATATTAATTTATTTTATTTGTTATCTATATTATTTGTTATATTTCTATATTATTTAGAGTTACTTATATTTTTTTTATTTGTTTCTATTCTAGTTTTTTATTAGGTAAATTACACTAACACCCCCTGAGGTTTCTATTTAATACAAATTTTCTCTCACAATTGAAAAATTACATTCTCCTCTTTGAGATTTGTAATCTCATTACAAATTGATCCCTAGATTGCTGATGTGATGCCTTAAAATTTTTTAAATAATCATCTTATCATTTTTCCTATCATTTATTCTTCCTATCATTATGACTATATTTTATAACTTTCTATTATTAAATTTTACCTAAAAATATTCTTATTGAGTGATGATATAAAAACATAAATTTTATATAGAATTTTCAAACACAATGATAGGGGTGTAAATCTGGCCCGGCCCATGTTGAGCCTCGCGGGCTCCTGCCAAAATTTAGGTCGGGCCGGGCCGGACCTGTCCATTGGCCAAAAATTAGGCCCAGACCCAAGGATATTCGGGCCAACTCGGTGGGCCTGGATTTAGGCGGATCTGACCATTTTTTTTTGTTTTTTTAAATTTTTTCTACCAAAATTTTATTATTTTCCACTAAAAAATATAATGGGGCTTGGGCAGACCGAGCCTAAAGCCGGGCCTTAAGTAAGCCTTAAGCGGGCCGACGGGCTGCATCATAGGCGGAGCCAAGCTTCAAAATGATAGGCTAGGCCCAAGCTTAGGGGCTCGAGCTGGGCTCGGGCCCAGGCCCAAACAGGCCTAAATGGACCGAACCCACCTCGGGCTACGGGGGGCTTCCGACCACCCACGGGCCACAAGTCTTTTATACACTCCTACACAGTGATATAGGTTAGTGGTGAATTTTTACTTTAAAACAAAACATCTATAAACATTATTTATATTTATAATAATATCACCATCACAATACGTTTATGATAATTTTTTATATAAATTTTTATATATGAATACAATTTTTATTTTTATTTCCACTATTTTATCTAGATTATATCAATTTAATCTAGACATATTTTAAAAGTATAAAAAAATTTTAAAAAAAAACATTTAAAAAATCCATTGAACACAACAAAATAAGAAAATGTATTGAATTTTTGTATTTTTATATTTTTTATACTTGGTGAATTTAAAAACAAATACAAAATATTATACTTCTTAAATATATCTAGATTAGATATATCGAAAAAATAAAATTTAAAATTTAAAAAAAAAAATTGCTTAAAATATTTTTAATAAATTCACCAAAAATTAAAAATATATATATATATATATATGAAAAATTTTAAAAAAAAAATTTAAAAATTCAATTTTTTGTGTGAGTTAAACCAAAGAAGATTGTTATTTCCCTTGAAATGGCATAAACAAAATATTTGTATTATTTTGTTATTTATATATATATATAAAGGTTAAGGGGCAAATGTGACATTTTAATCTGATAAGGAGTAAGTGTAATTTTTCAAATATAAAGAGAGGATCTATATTAAATAGAAACCTCAGGGGATGTTAGTGTAAATTACCCTTTTTTATTTGTATGTCATTTATGTGTTTTTTTCTTTTATAAATCACACTTTAGTTTGTTTATACATCTTATTTTGCATTCATTATTGTTTGTTAATTATCTAGAAATAGGAATATTATCTACTTCAACATGACATTTTTAAAAATAAGTTCATAAAATTTAATATCGCTTATTAAAATGGATTATTATTATACTTATAAAAATATTTTCAATTATAAAATTTTTCAAAACTAAATTGAGTAATAAGATAGAAGATAATTTTATAACAAGTTATTTGATTATATTTATTAAGAAATATATTATTTAAGGTTTTGATATTAAGCCCATCATAGATGTTCATATATATATATATAAATTATAAAAAGTAGTGATTACAATATTTTCAAATAATTAATTTTAGTGGATAGAGACATAATAATAGTTAATATTTAGGCACAAGTTCAATTCCCCTCCCCCTTGGGCCAATCTCCTAGGCGAAAGCATTGTTGGTTAGGAGGTTGGACCTCAAGTTGTCTAGTCAGCACTTGGTGTGGGTTCAATACTCCCCCGCTGTGCGAGTCCTGACTTACTGGAGCTTGCCTTGTGAGGTCGGAACAAGCTTCCAGGTTATAGTCTCTTGCTCGGAACGACCAACAGGACACCCTGGTGATCTCCTCAAGGGGCGCTGCCTTGGACCTGCGGGAGAGTGGGAGGATTTTCCTGTAACAAAAAAAAAAAAAGTTCATGCAGATAAAAGAAATATGTCCAATTATATTTCTGTTCTTAATTATATTGACAAAGAATATCCGATTAATAGTAATATTATTTATTTTTTTGAGCTAGTATAAATTAAGATTTAAAATTTTATAATAATTTTTTTTGTTAAAAAAATACATGTGTTTTTGCCCTCGCAAAACTCAAATCCTACATCCGTCCCTGTTTATTCACAAATCTTTCTTTTCCTATATCTCAAAACATTTAAAATTATAGGCTCAAATTTTAAGTTTTTCTTACTTTAAATTTTAATGGCTCAATGATTGTTAGTATTTTGGGACAAGAGGCCAAAAAAATTTAAAAATGGAAGATCCTTAGCTTTTTTTCCTTTATGTGCAATAACAGTAGGGATTGAATTTTCTCAAATTAATCATCTCAACTTAAGAGAATATTTGGGCTTACTAGGCATATATTGGAGCCAACCTTGGTAATTTGAGCAGTTCACTTTTTCATACTTGTTGAGTAGAATATTAATACAAAAATTGAGATAATCGGATATCAATAACTACATATTACAATCACATTTGTATTACAAAAAATGAATGGCTACTTTCGAAATTACAATTTTCATCTATTTTTTTTTTAAACAAATATGTTTCAAACATATAGCTACCTATATCCGATTATCTTAATTTTTTTCATTAATATTCTACTCAACCAACAAGTTGGATCGCCGAGATCAATCTCAAATTAGGCCGACTAAGTTCAAATGCTCTCTTAAATTAGATGACCAACTTTAAAGCATCCAATCTCATTTTATATCATCTTGATACTTCATATCATAATTTTGATAATTCTGTTCTAAAGATTTTCAATTTAAGTTAAAATTATTCAATTTTAAATAGGCTGTCTAATCATTAATAATAAGGAAAAATTACTCATCAGTTGTCCTATCAAAAACTTACTACAGATTCATAAATAAAAAAAAAATTATAATTATAATTATTAATGTATATAAACTTTACCATTTATTTATACTTTTTTTTAAAAAAATATACACCGAAATTTACCCTTAATAATAAAATACATTATGTATTACTTGAACAACACCCCCCCGCGTAAAACAGTTGTTCAGAGAATATAAATCATAAATTATGGGAGCAATATATTTCAATGAATAAATAAAAAGATAATGGGATTTGACTCACAGAACCAAGCTTCTTCCAAATTCCAAGATAATATATACTATTGTTTGAGTGAATTATAATTTATAAGACAAAAATAATGGGGAAATAATGTTTCAACGTAAATTTTTAAAAAAATCCATATCGTGTCAGAAAATCATATACATAATCATATATGTATGGATATACAACGGAATAAAATTTATACTAACTTTCTCTAATCATTGTTGATCAAGTTGTGTGATGTGTGTAATTCTTCTGAACCTCTCAATATTATATCACTTACTTTACACTTTATGAATAAGTGTCTTCTAACCTATTCAGAACTTGAGTGCCTCATTGATGGAAAATCACAGGCCTATTTATAACTGCTAGGTTGATAAACCTTGTTAGTTTCCTTCCATCAAGAAAACTTAATTAGTAGAAATTGATAGGCCTTAGCCAAACCACCATTTATAGTTCTTAATATTTTAGGCAACTTCAATAATTATCACCCATAATTATCAAAAGATAAATATACATATAAGGAAAAATATATAAATAATATATAATATATATAATTTACAAACATTAATATGTATGTGGGCCACATTAAGTCTCCTCTTAGGAGACGCAACTTTCACATCAATCATAAAATTTATGAACTTTTTTTTTTAGATTGAATAAAATTTATGTACTTTAATAATTAAAATGTTAATTATTATCATCAATCTGTAATTATTTCAAAAATGGATTACTAAAGTGTAATTCTCCCAAAAATAAAGTAAACAAATTTATAAATAAATAAATGGCATTGTACAAATCACTTGACATGTTGCCACAGAAGGGGGTCAACATAATGAGTTCAGATCCCCTCCTTAACTTTTCTCCTTAATTTTCTACTAGCAACGGCTGAGATTAGCTATTGCAGATCCAACAGCTAGAAATATAATAAAAAAAATTCAAAATTTAGTCTGAAATTTTCCTGCCCAGACCCAAAGCCTATACAGGTTCTACACATTTGTTTTGGAATGAACGTCATCACACACACTCCTTCTTCTCCACAGAACCCACCCTCATCGGTGACGCACTTCCGGCGGTGACCCATGCTCGAAGGCAACCCACTCCTGACACCGGCGACCCACTCGTGAAACCCAACCCAACCAATCGAGGTGAATCTTTTATTCTGTCTGCTTCGCAAACACACAACTTTCAGGCTCATCACCTACACCTCACCGAACCCGTCTCACCAGCGACCTTCTCGACGGTGACCCACTCCCCAAACCTAACCCATTGATTTGCCCTTATTCTCTCTTGCTAAAACTGCTGTTGCCCATCTATTACTTATTTTGCTATTGTCCATCTCTTGCTGAAACAATTTTTCTTCTTGTCTTTTTATGTTGCTAAAATTGTTGTGAACATGTATGAGGTTGAATTTGTTCTTCTTTTCTGTGTGAACATTCCATGCATTAAATCTTTAAGGAAAATTTCAGTTAACAGATATTGGTGAACAGTGTCAAACAGAAAACAGAAATGGGCACTTGTTACTAGTCCCTATGAAAGGTTTCAGTTAACAGATTTTGGAGAATATTTGTTTCTTGAATCACAAGTAGTACATGAACTGAGCATTTTGGTATGGAATCTAGTTAAAGCATATTGATGGCCTTTACAAATTAACTTCTTCAATATTTTGGTATTGGAGGTGCCTTGGAAATCTTGATGCCATTTGTGACGACCTAGAATTCTTCCCTCCGCTCGAGCGGAAGAGTTGACGCTCGAGCGGACTTTTGGAGTTTCCAGCAATTGTGCAGACGGGCTGAGATTCTGGGGGTTGTGATTCTCCGCCCGGGGGGGGGAGTTTACGCCGGCGGGCTTTATTGGTCTGCGCTCGGCGGAAGAGTTGGCCTTCAGCGGGCCTCGAGTTGAGTTGTACTTCTGAGGCACGTGGGCTCGTTTTTTATCCTTTATTAATGTATTTGGAATGTTCTTATCTTATTTTGGAGTATTGGTTGAGGTGGTAATATGATGGTAAAGTAAGATTGGATCAAAGAATTTAATTTGGATAGTTATTTTACGAACAGCTGCCACTCTTTTGCCCTTTTCTTTTTCCACACTTTGAATTTGGATGTGAGGTTTGAACCATTGGAAAGCTTATTTCCGGGGCTTCAATTTGGACACAAGAACGACCTAAAACGGAGTCCGGATGGGAGAGTTATACATGTTCAAAGATTCGAAATCGGTGCTGAGGGCAGGTCCGCTCGAGCGGAAATCAGTCCGCTCGAGCGGGAATTACGGACAGCAGCTTTAAAATCGGGAGGATTTTGGATCATTTCTTAGATGTTTCTTCTTCCCTCTTCCTTCCTCTTTGCCTTAGTCCGAAACCCTAGCCCCAAAACCTTTGATTTCACCCATTTTTTACCAACAATCTACCATGGTTTTTGCCTCAAGGATGGAGAGCAAGAGGACTAACGTTTTACCCGATTGGAATTCGGTTGCGAAAATTCTGCTTAAAGCTTGTTCCTATGTTTGATTCTTGAGGTAAGGGTTCTATTACTCTTCAATACGTACATCTATAGGTAGATTTGAAGTATTTCCATTGTATAATTGTACAAATTTCCTTATTGAAGTATATAGAAGAAATTATGAGATTTTGGGGGGATTTCGGGTTGGAGCATTGGGGGTTCAATTAATGGGTTTAAATGTTAGATTATGAATCTTAAGTGTTTGATCAATGAGAAAATTGGAACAAAGAGTGATGGGTTCATAAGGTTGAATTTTATTTGAAATTTCATGAAACCCTAGGTTGATTAAGGATGGTAATCAAGGATTTGGCCCAAATTGGAAATAGAATAATGAAATTGAGGTATTGAATTATATGTGTTCAAGTTTAATTAGAAATTGGAAATGTTTGAAAATAATGTTTAAAATTGGCGAATGAACTTTGTTGGGAGTATTGTAAATCATGTTTCAATGAGAAAGGAAATTGAGGGAAAGATTTGTTGATGAGGGGGATGATGTAAACTTGGCTATGAAATGTTGAAATGAGCATTGGCAACTTGCTTTGAATTATGTTGACTTATATTTGGTGGCATTGAATTAAATAATATGGATTCTAGTGGATAGTGACGAATATGTGGGATTGCGTTGATTATGTTAAATTATGTTAATAATGCTGAATTGAATTGTGTGGGATCATAATAAGTTGTGTTTGAATTATGTTGGAATTCATGTAATAATGTAAAGGAAAAATTAGGGAATTGATTTAGTAAGAATCTGGATGACATGAACTCAATTGTGGAGTGTTGAAATGAGATTCAAAAATTTAGTTTGAATTATGTGGAAGTTCAAAGTGATGTGTAATTTGGATAAAAAGAATTAATTAAGAACGAAATAAGTTTTGTGATCCGATTTCTTTGTGTATTACAAATTGTGTAGGGACAACGACAGGGGCAAACCAAACAGCCAAACACTGTGAGTAATAGTACCTCGACCATATGTTATTTACCGTTAGTCATTATTGTTATTGATATTCTATCCTCCGTGAGTTAATGTGTTAACATGTGTGTTGGTTGAGAATTGAGGTGAACGTTAAAAGAGTGATCACACACCGGTATGATTCTGAACTTATTCTGTATTTTGGGTTATGGTTAATGATTATTGTCAATGTACCATCCTAAAAATTACCTATACTCCTACATAAGAATTGCATACAACTATTAACACTGTGAAGTTGATTTATGAATTGGTCTGATTTACCTTCGGATTGTGGGTAATGTTAAGATTCTGCTAATTACGAAACAAGTCTATCTATGTACAAAGAACCATAAGGAAACATTGTACCATATGATTTGTTTGCTATTGATAATTAATGTTACCATTCAGTTATCAGCAACGTTCTGTAAACTTAAGTTATATGTTTTCAGTATACCATGAAACGAAATGATTGATTCTTGAAAGGCTATGATATGTTGAAAATGAACGAACGAATATCCAGTTTCTAAAAAGTATTTGTGGCACCCTTAGTCCGGATGGCCCTCGCCCGGGGGTAACAATACCGTGGCCTATGGCCCTCGCCCGGGGGTAACAATACCGTGGCTGTTGGTATCAACTTTGTGGTCTTTGGACCTACATTTGTGGTCTTGGACCTACTTTGTGGTCTTTGGACCTACCTTTGTGGTCTTCGGACCTACGATCGATGGCTAACGGTGTACCACATAATCTTATGCAAAATCGAATATGGAAATGATTACGAAAATGATTACGAAAATGGTTTGAACTGAAATGCATAAGACTGCTTTACGATAAGACTATGTTTCAGATATGAATATTTTACGGTATGGAACAAAGTGTCAGACGGGAAGTGCTACACTTTGGTGGGAACCTCTGGAATCCGACGAGCCACCTCTTGAGTCCATACATCTGTTATTTCTACCACGCTTATGCGTTCTTATTTCCGTGATTTCATTATTTCGCTATTTCATTGTTTGTTATATTGTTATTACGGACCCATGGTCGATTCAGATCTGAGGCCTATGGCAGTATAAACCGGGCTTAAAGCCATTCTCATATGAAATTGGACTATGGCTATTTTGGAAATAATCACGGCATGTAGTTAATCATATGTATCTCTGATTACACGCTTTGGTTATTGAGTTAAATATCACATTATTTATGTACTATTATTCACCGAGTTCGCTCATTCTATATTTTGTCTCTCTTGTAGGTAGCCAACCAGGAGATCAATCCTAACCTTTGAGACTTGTGTTCCTCTTGTCAACATTAATGTGCCCAGCACCACTGGCCGTGCATCATGTACTGATCTTGTTGAGTGCCGATTTACACTACGGACGTCTGTTGATAGTTGATTGTATTTAATTCCTTTTTCATTAATATTTTTGTTATACGCCTATTTGTAGAAATGAGTCGAGGCATATGTGTGTAAACTTTTTGTATAATATTCAGTGTGATGTTGAGATCCTGGCATGTTAGGAATAGCTCAATGGATGTTATTTTATGTATTTTATATTGTTGAATGCTTCCGTTCAGGCCCCATATGATATGTATAACAAGTTTAGTGTCTGTTTTCGAATGGGTCATGCCCAAACTTTTAGGGGCAGGTTTGGGGCGTGACACCATTAGTACCAATTCTGAAGTGGGGTTTTTGCCAAGGGTTTGCTGATTAAATCTCTTCCAAGAGATTATAGTATTATATGCTGCTAGTTTTATGAATCTTATTGCACACCATTGGAGTAACCAATGCTCTGAAAATCGAAGTCAATTACAATGATGATAAAGTCCTTTTTGGTGTTTCATCATATGTTGGTGATACTTCTACAGTAAGCATTCACCATAAATTTGTGAATGGTGGAAATTTAATAATTACGTTGAGCTTTCAACAAGAGAAATAGTTTTCACTTACTGATTGGGAGAAGGGGGTTAGTATGTAAGCCAAAATTACAATATGTAATATCATGCAAGAAGATAATAAGTTAGTCTGTGTGGAGAAGAGAGATTTGATTTTTATTTGTTCTTAAAAAATTTCCACTGAAATGCTGGAGTAAGGAAATTCAGCAAGATAGAATATCTGTTTTCTTCGAGTCTGGTGAAAATGAATAGAACTTACTTGTAACAACCCCGACCTCTGATTCACAAGCAATCCATGATTAAGAATGCTTAATAAGTAATTAATGTGAAATTTTGCATTCATTACGTGTGTTAAGTGTTATATGAGTTTCTATCTCTTCTGTGTAGGAACATTTGTCTTTAGTTTTGTTCTATTCTGTAAATTGAAGGCCTTATCGGCATCCGATCATTAAATTGACTTGGTTTTTGTATTAATTGGAATTTTTAAAATTTTATGGTAGATTTAATTAAAACTTGGTTCGAAACGATTAAATTAGAATAATTAATGCTCAATTAAGCCTAATTAATGAATTTCTTGACCGAAGCCTATATAAGGCACCTTTTTTACGTCCACTCATTCTTTTCCTTCATTTCAACACATCTTTGAACTAACACACACACACAAACATGAGTGAGGGTGATTAAGGAGAAGATTAAGCTTAACGAAGGGATTTGGCAGGAAGAAGAAGAATTAAACTTAGAGATTCAAGAATTAAGTCCCTAACTTTCATCTTGGGAAATCTAGGTAAGAATTCAACTCTTAGATTGTATTATAAGGATGCTTAAACCATGAATTCAAGAGAAATGTGAAGATCACACAAAAATTAAGCTAGAATTGGAGAAATGAACTCAAACCATGCATGTATGCATATTTCGTAGCATTTTGAAGTTATTTTCCCAACAATTTCGTCATGCATGTTACTAATTCACTTTAGTTTTGGGAATTCATTAAGTTTCATGCCATTTTGAGTCATTAGATCATGTTTTAGAAGTTTTGAAGTCAAGGTAATGCAAGCATGTTAAGTTTTCTAAGAATTGGATTTTGTTTTGCACAATTGGCAAGTTTTTGGGCTTTGATTTTGCGATGATTTAGAATTCCCGATGTTTTTCCAAGTTCACATATGATTCCTCAAGTTTTTGGCCCAAATGATGAGTTTTAAAGTGTTTGATTTGAGTTTGGAAGCTTGGAGATGAATCTGGAAATTTCATAATTCAATCTCCCCGCTCGAGCGACAGATCCTGTGCGCGAGCAACCACTTTATGTTTTGCACCTCCGCTCGAACGACCTAAGGTTGGCTCGACCGTAAAATGCACGCTTCCAGAAGTTTTCTTGTTTTGCAGACCGCTCGAGCGACCAGAGTTGCGCTTGAGCGACGACATGAGTCTCACACTTGACCGAGCATCGAGCGGAAAGATCGAGCAACCAATACTTTTACAAAGTTTATAGACCGCTCGAGCGAAGGAAGTTGCGCTTGAGCGACCATTCACATTTTTCATGTTCTCTTGAGCGAAGGAAGTTACGCTCGAGCGGGACCCCTGTTTTCAGCAAGTTTTGTTATGAGTTCCAAAGTGCATTTTGGCATCCACATTGCATCCTAGGCATTCCTAGGCAATGATTATAACTCAATAAGAAGTTAAGACCTAGAAACACACTAAGATCAAAACGAAGGAAGTTAAATACCAACCGAGTGTGTGTTTCATTATGTATTTCTGCTATGTGTGTGTAGGTCACGCGTCACAAGTTATCCGATTTGTCTGTTCTATAAGTGGAGCCATCTGTAAATAATAACATTGTAAAGCTACGTTTACGTTTAAGTAATTTCTTATATGATATGATATGCCAAGAAATGCCCTGATTTATGAAATGTTATATTTCATTCAATGAATGATTGTCCAATTTATATCAAGTATTCGTGGCATCCTTAGCACAAGGCCCCTGCCCGGGGGTAATAATACCGTGGTCTACAAGTTCAAGGCCCTAGCCCAAGCGTTGTAATATCGTGGTCTACAAGTTCAAGACCCTAGTCCGGGGGTAACAATATCATGGTCTTATGGCCCTTGCCCAGAGATAACAATACCGTGGTTCAAATTTATTACAAGTTCCTAGTACCAGAGGTTCCTTATGGAACTGACAAGCATATTAATGCTAATAGATGTACCATGTATGATGAAGCATGAACTCTTTTTTTGTAAATAGTTTGAAACAATAACATAATTATAAATATGTTTCTAATATGAACTTTGATTTCTGAATCTATTATCGACATCATTCATTTAAATCCTTTACTCTATTATTATTCACTGGGCTTCCGCTCACTATTTATATTATGTATGTAGGTGAGAATGTGCATGACCAGGCCTAAGCTGCTATTTGGAGTTTTGGGTCAGCCAGCCATTATGCCTCCCGGGGAGGTTCCCTTTTGAGATATCTAGTTTTATAACCTTGCTACAGATGCTTTTTTTGGTTTTGGTTGCTTATCTGTACATTGGGCTAAGTTCTCTTTTGGTTTTATCTATGTAAATGGGTGACGTAAGACTAATGTATTTATGACGTCACACACACACACACACACACACACACACATATAAGTTTGTTTTGAAGATTTCTGTCTCATATACGTTGACACAGCTCTATGGACATTATATATTTTTTATATTGCTTCTGCAGCCCCTTATTATATGTCATTCTGTTAAGAGGCCTTTGGTAATTCAAGGATTACTGGCCGGTTACGATGTTAAACCTATAGGGACAGGTTTGGGTCGTGACAGAATGGTATCAGTGCATGCGTTTTACCGCACACACGAGTCCATATAAGCTATAAGATGTCCTAGAAAAGAAGTAGGGACATTTATGTGCATATATGAGTGTGTGAGTTGATCACTATGACAACTGGATCTGAACATGAATTCAACTTGACCTTGTGTAAATGAAACAAATGAACTGAAACTGAATATTCTGAACATTGTGGAAGGGTTTACTCGCCTGTGTATATTATTGTTATGTTTACCTATACTTAATAAAGAATGCAAGAAGTAATGACGCGAGTGAATCCTCAGAGGCTCGCATGAACCGAATGGAACAAATGATTACCGCTCTAACTGAAGCAATAACATAGCAACAAAGACAACAACCAATGCCTCATCCTTCTCCTCCGGTCCAAGTTGAAATGGACAATAATGATATCATCAACCTAATGCAGAAATTCATGAAGATGAAACCACCAACTTTCTTGGGAGGTATTGAACCATTAAATTCAGAGACGTGGTTACTTGAAATGAAGAAATTACATTAAGTGTTCCCCTGTACGGAAACACAGAAGGTTTTATTAGCCACCTACACTCTTAAAGACGAAGCTCGGAGATAGTGGTTACTAATCCGAAATAGTAATGGGAATATGACCTGGGCTCAATTTAATGAGATCTTCTACAACAAGTACTTTCCCCAATGTTTTAGAGACCGAAAAGTTTCTGAATTCCAAGAAATTAAGAAAAGGAAGATGTCCATAGCCTATTATAAGTCTAAGTTCACCGAGTCGGCCAAATTTGCTCCTCATATGGTTGACACAGATTACAAAAAGGCTCAGAAATTTGAAGGCGCATTAGACATAGGAGTGTTTGACCGAATAGGTGTATTGAAATTACCTACATATGTGAAAGTACTTGATAGAGCGCTAATGGCAGAGGCCATTCTGGCAGCAAAAAAACAAGCTACAACTCCAACAACTGAATGGAGGGGAAAAATGGCCGTATTCAATTTCAAGAAGGGCCAATCATTTCCGAAAAAGCAAAATACTAGATCGTCAAGTAGCTTAAGCCAAAGCAGTGGGTCTATGCTAGTTTGTCCAGAATGTGGAAGGAAACATAATGGCATGTGTCACCGTACACCTGGTGCTTGTTTTCGATACGACAAGATAGGCCACATGATTCAGTCGGATCTGCTCCTGCACCAAGAACCAATACTAGAGGAGAAAATTTGAGACAAGGCCGGGTTTTTGCATTAGTACTTGGGGATTTACAGAATACTGAATTAGTGGTGCCAGGTATGATCTCTATCTGTGCTCAGAATGCCTATGTGCTGATTGATTCTAGTTCTACGCATTCATTTGTATCGCATGCTTTTTCTCGGAAATTAACTAGACCGCTAGAACCTATGAACTGTTTACTATCTGTGTCTACATCGTCTGAGGATTTTATGATATGTGCTTATGTTTACCCAGCATGTGATATTATGATTGGTGATATGACATTGTATGTTGATTTGCTGCCCTTGAGCATTGATCATTTTGATTGTATTCTGGGTATGGATTGGTTAACTAAATACTGTGCCACCATAAATACTGTGTGTAGACCGCCCGAACTCGCTCCGCGCGCCCCCCTTTTGGAGAGGGCGTGAATTGTAGTTCTAGCTACTACAGTTCGGACTCCTGTCACGGTTCTGAATCTAATCTCACAAAGTACAATGTAAGACTGATAAATCACCAAAGAGTCCAAATCCGGAAAATCATTTTGGAAAATCAATTTTAATCAAGAAGTGCTAAACATGGATTGCTTTGCCAAATTTCAGAGTTGCCATCTAAATATTTTATTTTGGGAAATTTAGGAAACCCTAACTCGTGCCTAAGGCCACGTGTCCGTCATCACCAAAGTTGCCTCAGCTCGGGAACTTGGGTACGAGGGGAAAAGGTCATGAAATGAGCACCCCCGCTCGCCCGATCAAAGATTAGCCTCTACTAAGCATGATATGTTGTTTTTGAAAACACGTGTTCTTATTTCGGTTTTTAGCTCACATTACCACGTGATGCGCACAGCATACAAGTATAGACTAAATCACTTGATTTGGAACAAAACATCTCATATTTGTTTTTTGAAAATGGTTTGAAGTTGCTACCCTCAAGTAGGCTAAAACGTGGATTTGCCACCCTCAAGTGGGTTTAGAAAACATGATTTGCCACTCTCAAGTGGGCTTAAAATGCACATTTTGATGAATTGTTCCAATTCAAGCAATGAAGCCTTTATCCATAGGCATTCAGGCAGTTAAACACTTAAGCAGTTAGCCTCATGGCAAGCATGCTATCATGGCAGTCACTTACACACATGCAAGGATGCTAAAGCATAAACACTTACAGTGTACTCCGAGCCAAAAAAGAAGCTAATTAGAAATCATGCATGATCCTAACTATACAAGATGCCTAATGCAACGCATGCAAAATGCAACTAAGTAGGCTCGGCTATTTAAGATGGCATATGAATGCAACAATTGATACATGTATTCAAATAGGTATTGAAATACAATGCAGTTTGAATGATGCATCGAGCTCGGTGCATGCAAGACAAATGAATGATGCACGCATACGAGTATAAGGATGCTAATTGAAATATGCCCTAAACTAACCATCAAAAACGGGTAAATAAAAGGGAGAAAGACGTGGGGTTGGAAGACATGCACACACATACGCACTCTTATTACAACAATACACCCTCGCGAAGTAGGGTCCGAATAATAAGCTAACTAACTACGCTAATTAAACTAATTATTACAAACCAAAACTAATTAATCAAATTAATTAAGTTACAAAAGCAACTAAGTAAGAAAAAGAAGCTAAATTAGGCTGCCACAGCTTTGCCATGATCAATGAAGGATGCATGCTCGTTTTCCACCCCGAAAAGCTCTCCAGTTTGCTCTCAAGAGGCTCTATTTGCAGGGTGTCTTCCAGTGCTTGCTGTTGAAACTTACCAAAACAGTGCTGGGTAGTGCACCAATGGCCTGCCGACCATGAATGGTTGCTGCCGACCCCCCTGCCGGCCAAGGATACACACTGTCAACCACAGATGAAGAGGTGTTGACCAACAATGAGAGGGTGCCCGCCACTAGTGTACTGTGACACCAAGCTGCAATAGAGCACAAAACGAAGAAAATTGAGGGTCTCCCAAGAACATGTACGTAATATGCCTCTCCATATCATCTCAAAACATTAAGAGGGAGGCATAATTGCATCCAAAACCATCAATCAAATATCTCAATGCATGATGGTCAAAGATCCAACATGTACAAATTCAATAAATGCATGACAAACAAGACACTTAGACCATCTCCTTATCATGAGAAATCAAAGGAAATGGAGACCAAGGGAGATTGGCTCACTTCATCACTTCAAGTATGAAATGAACTAATCCACCTTGTGTTCAACACAACATCCGATTGAACGCAATGAAAAGTAAGCAACATGACATGCAAACAACATGCTAATCTTGGCATGAAATGCAAGACTTTAATATGCAAACACTCATGCACAACATGCTAGAATACTTAAGCATTAAAAGCTAGTGAAAGACACAACACTAGAATCATGCAAAGCAATGCTCAATGGACTAAACCAACACCAAACAGACCCCATGCATGCCAAAAGAGTCGCAAAATCCTGCTGGAAATGAAGCACCAAAAGCTACAACAACAACATGCTCATGCGTTGGCTCGCAAGCTAAAGCATTAAACACAACTCTCAAACACAATCAAAGAGTGATATGCATGAGAATACGGCAATGCTATATGCTCTAAAATCAAGTGTTAAATGATGCCAAATCATCCAAATATCTCAAATAAGGCATGCTAGAAGGCTCAAAATTCAAGACTAGCTAAGGCACTTGCACCATAGCCATATCAAGCAAGCCTCAAAAGACCAAGATTACTCAAAACTGTCCTAAAACATGTCAAAAAAAGGCCAAAAACATGATTGAACATAGCCAACATAAGCTAGAATAAAAGGCCAAAACACCAAGTAAACTAGGCCAATGAGCATGATTACACTACAAGTGTAAGAAGCAAATGAGGGATGCTCTAACCAACCAAAAGCAGAGTTGTATCATGGCAAAATAACACCAAAAACATGCTGAGATGGTAGCCCCAAAGCTTAGGCAAGCATGCATACATATTGGCTAATGATCAAGACATAAGGCACAACTCTCCAAAAACATTGAAAGTGTGAAACATGTGAGAGTATGACTACCCTACACACACTGAAATCATGTGAGAAATGAAGTCAAAGCATGCACACAACTCAAGTAAAGCATGCTAGATACTTTGAAACTCAAAACTAGTGAGCAAGATTGCACTATGGCTATATAAAGCAAGTTCCAAATGATCAAGACCAACCAAAACAAAGCTAAGGCATGTCAAAATATAAGTAGAAGCCTGCTGGAATGGAGCCAAAATAGGCTAGCATGATGGATCAAAGCATTGAGCACACAAGGCTAAATAACAAGATTACACTACAAGTGTAAAAGCTTGCATGAGGTGACTCAACCAAGCTAAAACAGAGTTATGCCATGCTGAGATAAGGCCAAAAATAGGCTGAGAACAAGTCAACACATGCTAGAAACACATGCTCAATAATTAGGCCAACGAGGCAAGCAAACAAGACAAGAGGAGAAGGGACTACCCCCTCTCATTTTGGACCTCAAAACCACATTTTCTATCACTGAAAATCCACTAGATTTCAGTGGCTAAAAGGCCAAACAAAGATGACCTCAAAGGCCTTAAGAGATGGCACAAAACAAGGCCAAACAAGCCACCAAAGGGGGTAAACCACCCCTAACTCAAACAAAGCCTTAAACAACCATTTTAAGCACTTAAATACAAAAAAAATTTCAGTTGAAACTTAGGTCAAAAAACGCATGCAAAGGTGGCCAAATATGCAACCAAGACAAAGCTTAGAAGGGGGAATAGGACTCACCCTTGAAGAACAATAAAAACAGCAGCTTCTTCAGCCTAAAACCAACTTTCAGACCTCAAATAACACTCCCAAGAACCTCAGCTCAATGATGGTGGTGTTTTACTAGGCGTTTGTGTGCAAAAGTATCAAGAAACAACACTTTTGAGGCAATATAGCACAAATATATATATATATAGAGAGAGAGAGAGTGTGTCACGCCCCAACCCGCCCCTAGAAGTTTGGTGACGAGACCGGCCAGTAATCCGTGGATTACCACAGGCCTTTCAATACATAACATAAATAAAAAGGGGCTCGCGGAAGCACATGCATAAACTATTAGTCCGAGAGCTGTGCATTTATATGAACAAGTATATATACATGCCAAAAATGATAGTTACCCGATATGTTACATAACATGATCCATAACATCACATAAGTATAAGTTACAAAATTAACAAATAACAAGAAGACAAAACTCTCTCACACGGCCTTGCCTAGTCGGGAACTCAAAACTCTGGTTTGGCTTCAAAATGGCGGGAGTTCTCACCTATAATACATATAAATACAAACAATGAGCTAAAGCTCAAAGTAGCATTTAAGTTAAGGTGTTAGTGAACGATGCCTAACATTTCATAAATCCATAATAAACATTCGTAACATAATCATTCAATAATGGCATATTCCACAGATTCATTCGTAAACATTCATAATCTTCCATTTACATTCAACAGTCAAACGAGATCTCGTGACTAACCATGGGCCTTCATCTTCATGTTAAAACCATGTTCATGTCGCTCCCATGGCCTAACATTGTCTATGGATGCCATACTAGATTCGCAAACAAGGTATTCGTTCACAGAAAACTTTATCATTTCGAAACATATCATAACATATCACTTTTGAACATACTTTATAAGAACATATCATTTACAGAAATGTTACTTACCGTGGGTTTCCGGAACCGATTGTACGGTCTTCACGTTTTGTCCTGCAAGTAACATTATCAAACATTTCATGCTCATTTTATGCCCATAAGATGCTAAATGATACAATTAAGATGGTAAAAACAAGTGTGCAACTTCCTCAAAATTTGCCACTTTAAAAATCAACTCTTCCTTGAATCCATGGCTTCCTTTTTCCTTTCCAAAATTCATTCCCAATACATGAAATCCAAGTCTCAAAACCTTTTGAAAACCATCTTGCTTTAACCATTACAAAACCCATATGAATCATATACAAAATTGAACCCATAACTAAGATGAAAAACCATGATCATGTACATTAAAACTTCATTTTCAACTTCCATGGAAGTTACCCTCAAAACATGCCAAATGAACTTGATTCACAACATATATGTTCAAATTACACTTCATTCCCCTTTTAGTGAACTCTATTTCATGAAAATAGAAGGACTTCTTACCTTAATCACTTGGTTTGAAGAAGCTAAGCTCAAGTTTCCCCTTTTTCCTCTTGCTCTCTCTTCCTCACCCACGAATTCTCTTCTCTCTCTTTCTAGATTTTTCTCTTTGGTTTTTTGAGTCAACACATCCTTATCTCATAACACACATATATCAATAAAACCATTTGTCCAAAATGTGTAAGCCAAACAAGGCCCTTACTTACCTATACATTATAAATAACCCATTGTGCCAATATACTTGAGCCAAACGGAACTTAGCGAATCAAATAAATTTCAGTCTTCAATTTATCGTTTCAGATTGTTCTAAATATTCCCGATGTCGCATAGGTATTTTCAATTTAATTTTCTGAACTCATTCTGGTTATTATTTTCAGTCCCGAAGTTGTCATTCCAACAGATAATTTTCTCAAATCAACAGATAATCGTCACTTAAATCATATAAACACATAATTAGGTTCCAATGATGACGTCATACTGTTCCGGGTCATTACAGAGAGAGAGGGAGAATTCTAGTGAGAGAGAGATCTCTTTAGTTCTGAAAAATGATGAACCTCTGGAAAGAGGGAGGAGCCTCCCCTTATATAGAGCAATGCCATGCAAAGCTTGCTTGACAAGCTTGAAATGGACTCCATCCCTCCATACAATGGAGGATGGCTCAGTGAAAAACAACTGGCTCAAAAGATCTAACATAATATCTGCTGAAACAAGGTGTCCTGCCGGCCATCAGTGGTGGCCGGCAGTGCCTCATTGATGGCCGGCAGGGCTTATCAATAGCCGGCAGGGCCAAATCCATGGTCGGTAGCCCCTTCCCCATGGCCGGCAGGCCATCACAAACAACAATATGGAGGGACCAAGGCATGGTCCAAAAATGAGATAGAATGGAAATAGGGTTCAGAAGAGCAAACCTGGCATTCCGTTGCGAAAGTTAAGCGCTCAGCGAGCAATCAAACTTGTAATCGGATGTACCTGCAAGCATATCCAAGTCTTGAGGACAATCAAAAATGAGGTGTCTACATTGTGCCACCATTGACTGTGCTAGTAAATCTGTTACATTTAGACCACCCGGTATGCCTGAGTTTGTTTTTACTAGAAATGGGGTAGTTCCTCCACCATACTTGATTTCATTTATGAAAGCTAGGAAATTGTTAAAACAAGGTTGTTGGGACTACTTGTGTTGTTTGTTGATTGAGTCTTCAGATAGTACTAATGTGGAAACGATACCTATTGTTTGTGAATTTCCTCATGTATTACCTACTAACCTACCTGGGGAATTAATTGATAGGGAAATTGAGTTTACCATTGATGTAGTGCCCGGGACACAACCAATTTCTAAAACCCCATACAAAATGTCCACCTCTGAATTGAAGGAATTGAAAACTCAACTTCAGGAACTGTTAGACAAGAAGATTATTTGCCCGAGCACTTCACCTTGGGGTGCTTCAGTGTTGTTTATCAAGAAGAAGGACAGTTCTTTGAGGCTATGTATTGAGTACCGTGAGTTGAAAAAAGTAACTGTCAAAAACAAGTACCCACTACCCTAAATAGTTGACTTATTTGACTAACTTCAGGGAGCCCAAGTGTTCTCTGAGATAGACCTTAGATCCGGATATCACCAGCTAAAGGTGAAAGCAGAAGATATTGAGAAAACAACTTTCCGAACTAGATATGGATATTATGAATTCTTAGTCATGCCATTTGGGGTAACTAATGCACCTGCAATATTCATGGATTTAATGAATAAAGTGTTCAAACAATTCCTTGATGAGTTTATTGTTGTATTCATAGATGATATATTGATTTATTCTAAAAGTAAGGAAGAACATGAAAATCATCTGAGAATTGCTTTACAGACCCTAAGGGAAAAGAAGTTATATGCAAATGACATGCACAATGTAGAACATAACTTATGATTATGCAAAGAAAGCAGTAATGAAGCATTTATGCAAAATAAATACAACAATTTAAGCAAACTGAGAAGTTGTAGAAGTCTCACACATTTCAACAGAAAGGATGTAAGAAAATTATATGCAATCTTAACCACGGACCACGTAGGAAAGATTAGAAGCAATTATCGGGAACACCCAAAGTCCCAAACGAAACACCTCTTATCGTATCAAACGCAAAAGGAGAGGGACTGCGCAAGAAAGCGCAGTCATCCAAACGCGTGCCAAACACGAGAGAAGAAAGGTACATCCAAATGCATGCCAAACGCGAGAGGAGAAAGGTACGTCCAAACGTATGCCAAATGCGAGAAGAGAAGGGTACGTCCAAACGCATGTCAAACGCGAGAGGAGAAGGGTAACCGAGCGCGTGTCAAACGCGATGTGCAAAGGAAAGGTACATAACAATGCATGGGAGACGTGCATAACAATGCAAGTAAAACGGTGCATAACAATGCAAGTAGAATGGTGCATAACAATGCGAGTGGAACATGCATAACAATGCGAGTGAAATGTGCATAACAATACAAGTGGAACGGTACATAACAATGCGAGTGGAACGTGCATAACAATGCAAGTGAAAAGTGCATAACAATGCAAGATAATCAATGATGCATACTCAATGCAAGATAATCAATGATACATACTCAATGCAAGATAATCAACGATGCATACTCAATGCAAGATAATCAACAATGCATATCTAATGTAAAACGGTAATGCATGTTCAATGCAACTATTCAAAATGCATACCCCATGCATCAATAAAAGCGATGTTTTTTCTATGCCACAACAAAAGCATATATTAGAAATAATTCAAAGGCAACTCCCGATTTACCTCTCAGAGAGTTGCACCATGCTTAAAAAGGATACACCTCGTGTGGGTTGAAAGGTGATGACCTTCGCGCATCATGAACGCCATTCCGAGCTTCCGTGGAGGCACTTTGAATCAAATTTTGCACATATCTTGCATAATTTGGAATACAATGACACATATCAAGGTAAAAGAGGCAGGGCAAGTTGGTGGAGGCCTGCCGGCCATTAAGGGATGCCGCCGGCCCCATGCCAGCCATAAGTGGCCACTATCGGCCAACAATTACACACTGCCGGCCATCGATGGCAGATTCGGGCAATTTGGTCTTTTCGGCCGTGGGTCTTCAAATACACTCAAAGTTACCTCATTTCCTTACAAACCCTTGCACAAAAAACATTTCCCTTGCTCTCCAGGTGTGCCTTCTCTCTACATTCGCACGTTCTACGCACTTCCCAACACCCTAAACAACCTTGAATCGTTAAAACCCCTATGTTCTCTTCGATTTGAACCGACCAGAATTTGATTCTGAGGTGTCTTTCGTCATTTCCACCATTCAAGGATCATTTCCCCCGAATTTCTCTCGAGGTTAGTTCACTTTTCCCAAGTTTTTGATTTTCTTTGACTTTCCTTTCTCTTAGGGTTTGATTTGTTCAAAGTTTCGCCATTTTGCTCATCTTTTCTCATTTTTGCTCATTTTTGCATCTATCTCAGATAGCTGACGATATCCCACACGATAGGGGCTTCTCGGCACTCCCTTCGGTAGAGCTTGCCGCGGACTTTGCGGCTAAGCTGGGGGTCGAGCCTCAGCCTTTACCACTGAGCGTAGGCCCCTTTGACCCTGTGAGTTATCACCCGGAGACTCATATTGTACCAGTGGCGGGAGGCATCCACGCCTTCACTGATTTCGATAAGGATGCGCCAGACGACCTCTTGCTGAGTGAGCCCATGTCTCACTTGTCGGCCATTGCTGTGGAGGTACCAACTCTACTTTTCTGCAGTATTACTTTCAACTATTTGCATTTCTTGCACTGTTTTGATTTGATTACATCACATGCCTTGATCTAATTGTATTTCATAAAATTACTGCTCTGCATTCAGCTGTACTTGACACATCACTGCTCTGCATGTACTATATGCGACTGTACCTCATGCATCACTGCTCTGAATTCAATTGTATCTTCAATACATCACTGTTATGAATTCAATTATATTTTCAATACATCACTGATCTGCATTCAACTGTACTTTCAACTATACTTTTGTCACTTGATCTGATTACATCACATGTACTGCCACAGGACGGATCCCGCTCCTTCAGAGGTTATGGTGCGACAACAGCTCGAGATTGGTATGATGAGCTTCCTGCAAGGGTCCGCCAGATCATAAACGGGACCGGCTTCGGCCTATTCTGCTCCATCTTGACACGAGTCATAGTGAGTCGCCCTCTCTTAGGGGCTCTTGTGGAGAGGTGGTGGGACACCACCAACTCTTTCCACTTCTCCTCGACCGGAGAAACGACGATGACTCCCTTTGACTTCGCCATGATCACTAGCCTGGGCGTAGGAGGTGACCCGATTCCTCTCGATCCTGACATAGGAGAGTGGGTGGCCGCATGGGATACACTACTTGGAGCGCATCCACCGACACTTCGAGCAGGCGTGGTCCGGTATACCTGGTTCGAGGAGCACTACAGAAGGGAGAATCCCGAGACTGATGAGGAGGTGGAGCAGTACGCTAGGGGCTTCCTCATGTTCCTTTTCAATACCACCTTGTTTTCGAACAGGTGGAATACTGTGGGTTTAGACTTCTTGAGCGCCCTGGTGGTGCTCCAGCGGGTCCATTTCTATGATTGGGGCGCAGCCGACCTTACCACTTTGTATGGATACATGAGCTCGACCTCTCAGATGTGCAGGACCCTGATCGGCGGCTACTGGCGAGCTTGAGAGGTACACAGTTTAGTTTTTCCTTTTCATTATTTGCTTAGCATTTTCTACTTTCACTTTGTTCAACACTCATACTTTCTGCATTCTCTGTATCTGCTCTTGCACTGTATGCTTTCTGCTTTGCATTTTCTGTACACCATACATAATGCACACTGCATACCATACACTGCACATACAAAGTCTAATCTCTGCTCTAGACCTGCACTCCTTATGCATTGTACTGCGTTCTACTTTCTGCATGTTCTATACTCTGTTCATACACTGTATTAATTACATCTTCCATACAGCTGTAGGGGTACGCATACTTCCCGACACTTGCTCCGGAGCCTGTGGAGGAGACACCAGCGACAGTCCCATTCTCTGATGTATACGACGGCCAGCTCTGTCGTAGGACCCGAGAGAGCTTTGTGTTCTTCCGGCAGTACTTCGACTCAGTCACGGCGCATGAGGCAATTCCATAACGAAATTATCTCAATTAACCTGATGCACCCACATTAGTTATTTGACAACTGATCATCTTGTTCGTTCTCTTTTCCTCAGATCACGTGGCAACCGTGGGATGCAATACCGTCAGGACTCTGAGATCAGTACAACGCTGCCCGGATTGTCTCCCGCTACCACATCCTCTTCGAGGGCCCAATCTGTCACACTTGGTTTTTGAGTGAGCGCTTCGTACACCAGACCTTGAGATCACCTACCCGGTTTATACCGATGGCACCTCCTGCGTCTATGATGGAGACACACAGGCTATCCGCCAACCAAGTGATTCAATTCATGGTAGGACTGGATGCGGACTATTTTCGCATGGAGGGCAACTATGCAACTTTCATTCAGACGCATCTGATGCTGTCTCTGACCGGCGTTCGTGGAGGTAAGGGGGCGAGAGCTCCAACTGCGAGAGGAAGAGACAGAGCGACCAGATCCCGTAGGAGGAGAGATCCTGAGGAGAGGCAGGAGACTGGATGGCCATAGCTACCTACTTCATTGACTTATCAGAGACGTTCTGGGGAGACTTATCAGATCCCTATTACACCTGCATCAGCTGGGCGTGCACTCGCCGGGATTCAAGGCCCGACTCCAGTATGTACTAAACTCCACATTTTGCATATTTACTTCATTTCAATTATGCTTCATCAGATACTGATCTTTTCGATGCACTCACAGGCGCCCATAGAGTACACAAGGCAGGCCATTGATTTAGTGGCCTCCTTGATAGAGATGATAGAGGCGAGTCTGGATCTGCTCAGCCTCTACAGGATCCTAGTAAGTTCTTTCAAACTACATTTCATGCCACGAAGTCTTCTTTCGACACACTATCATTTGTACAATTCCACACTACACTTAATGTATCCCACACACTACTTATGGCATACATACACTGCAAATCACTCACTGCTCACAACACATTATTCTTTGCATCTAATACATTTCATTACTAATGCATTTTGGCGAACTGCCTTTTTCAGATTCCCTTCCTAATGCCAGGCCCATCAGATGCCCCAACAGGAGCAGAGGCGGGTCCTTCAGCACCTCCTCCATCAGCAGAGAGGAAAGGGAGACAGGCTCAGACATACGGCTGAGGTGGAGGCAGAGGCACCCACAGTGAGAGTGGCCCTTCAGAGCCCATGCCGAGTGATGATGATGACGAGATAAGTGAGGAGGCTGAGGCGGCGAGTTGACAGTCTGAGTCATCCGATGAGGGAGACGACGACGGATCCAGTCGAACGGCGGTCTTGCCGGCGGCAATGGTGCAGGTCACTCGAGGAAGAGGGTGAAGAGGGCTTCCTGATCTTGAGCTAGATAGCACTGATTCAGATGTTTTTGCTTTATTCTCTTTTTACTGGTAGTTTTAGCATATTGTATAGCCTCAGGTAGTTTCATTTTCTTTAAAACTTGTGCTCTTTTGTAAAAAGAATCCATTATGGAATGAAAGCAACTTTTTTATTGAAAAAGTGTTGCATTTTATATTCTAAGCATCGCATCGCACTATTTTGCATAAAAGTGAGATTGATGAATATTGAACATCTGTGTATTGCCAAGTTAGGTAGTGAACCAACACAACAAACAAAAACAACACAACTCAATAAGCAACAACAAAACCTTAACAAGTTTACAACTCGATAAACAAATTACAACAACTCGATCAACACAAAAATACAACTCCCAAACACCAAACGATTACAACTTAAACAAACAAACTTAAGCCAAAAAAGGATCAAAACAAGACCTTAAAAGGTGCAAATAACGGGATTCCACTGCAGCAAACAACTAGATCTTCACTGAGGAGGTCAGGGAGTTTGAAAGAGAGGCTGCCGGCCATGGGGTATGGCTTGCCAGCCATCAGTGTCCCACTGTCGGCCACTGATGAGCCATTGCCAGTTATCAATAAGCAAGTGCCGGCCATAGATGGCAGACTCTCCAAAATGTCGACACCTGTCCTCCACTCACTGTCTAATCCTCTTTAAAGGTTCCATCTTCGTGGTGCCTTCATTTTAACTCCATTTTTTCCTCAAAATGGAAGCATTTCTTGCCCAAAACCTCACAAATTGGATTGCAAGCTTGGATGGTTTGGAAAAGTTAAATTTTTGGGGTTTCGGAGTAAACGCACTATTCACACTGAGCCACACCCCGCTGCGTTTTCCATTCCTCCATGCTGCGGCTAGGTGTTAGAATCCGGTAACTCATGTTTTTAGCTTTGGCAGACAAGAGATGTGTCCCACTTTTGAAGACTTCCAAGCTTTGATGGAGTCTCGACACAAGGAAGAGATCTTGCCCCAATTCCGTTTCGGCCATATCCAAGCCTTAGGACGGATGTGCGGGCTCACTTTACATAACGCTCGGTCTTTGATTCACGACAGAGAACTGGACATTCCGAGCCTGATTCGTCGGTTTTCTGATGTCAGTGACCGCAGCGATCATCACTGGCAGCGTTTTCGGCGACATGCGCTTTGCTTGTGCATGTTGTCTCATTTCTTGCTTACCCCAGGCTCCGGAGGGTCTAGCGTCCATTTGATTGAGGTTGCCCAAGGTTTAAAATAGACCAAAAGCTGTATTGCCATGATGCTAGCTGAGACACTGATGGGTTTGGATGCCTTCCATCGCCGAGAGACGACTAGATTCGCGGGGAGTCCACTACTGCTGCAGGTAATGTTTCCCACCCTATCTCACATATACTTCTCACATCATTCGTCTCTCAAGCTCAGTTTTTCTCTCAAAACCCTTTTTCTCATTTTTCTCTCCACTTACACCTCTCTATTCTTTAATCTCTCATTTTTCATCCCTCCCCAGATATGGTTGATGGACAAGTTGAAAGTAGTGGACTCATGCCTAACATATTCAGCACGCAGCTATTTCTTCCGGCAACGTCTAGTTGATGCCCCAAATGAGGGATGATGGTGCGAATGGATGTGCAGTATGTCCACTATCAACATTGCTTAGCGCTGCCCCTGGCCTAATCTACCGGCGATGAGCTACAGTATGTCTCACCAACCCGGGATTCAATTGATTGGCTTGACACATTGTATCTTTTACTTCCGTTCCGATTTCGACACCAGTTCGGCCATGTTCAGACTTACCCGGAAGAGGGGATAAAGTACCCTACTGCATTTCCAGTCTGAGGCGCACAGCTAGCTCGGTATGCCACAGCATGGAGGATGAGAGAGCTTCTGGCCCCCACTCAGACTTTCAGTTGCACCCTCTCTGGTGAGAGCATAGCTTGGCTCGATGAAGAGGGGCAGGTTGGGCCTACTTTGGCATCAGAGGCTTCCACAAGCTCTGAGAGGGGGCGCAGGAACACCTGACTTATCCATGCCCCGAGTTTATTACTTTATCAGTACTTTCAAGTTTTCTTTATGAATGTAATAAAAACCAACTTCAATTTGTATTCAAGAGTAGGAGAACTCTGTACTGAAATCAATGTAATTGAAGGTTGTGGACACTAAAAATTTTCTGTTTGATCCAAAAATGGTCTAAGTCGTAAAAAGATTAATTTGAGCAAAATCAACTTTTATTAAAACTTTTCAAAACCATTTTCGATATGGATCAAAACTGGACACGCCCGAGATCTATCACTGAGATGTACAACGCCGAATCCCAAACAACTGGAAAGTTGCCCCTAGTCTGAACAGCACTGCATTGGAGATCACAACCGAGCTCTTGAATATAAAATAGACAAAGATGACTAACATGATCACATGGACAAAGTTGATTTGGAAGTGTTTATGGCTGGACTTCGGAATGAAGTTGGCTACGTATCCTAAAGATGGGAATCAAGCCTTACATAGTTTGGTTCAGATTCACTCATGTATTAACCCTCTCCTTTTACGCTCTAACTTTTGCCAAGGCTGCCCTTTCTGGGTTTTCAACCTTACGAGCTCAGTTTTTATTATTTCAAATTTTATGTGCTCTAACTTTTGCCTAGGTCGCCCTTTCAAGTTTTCGGCCTAGCGAGCCACTCAGGGATAGTATTTCTTCAACTTGTCCATGTTGATCGGCTGGGAGAACTCAAAGCCATCTAAATCCATCAGAATGACAGCTAGACCCGACCAGATAGACTTGATGATGTAAGGGCCAGTCCAATTGGGTCTGAACTTGCCCCTAGGGTCGTGGATGGAAACTCAGTTGTCTTTGAGCACTAGATCCCCCTCTTTCAAATTCCTGGACTTAACCTTCTTGTTGAAAGCCCTGGCAATTCTTCGTTGATAACCCTGGACGTGATACAGTGCTTTCAGCCTTCTTTCATCAAAGAGCATGAGTTCTTCGAACCTACTTTGCTGTCAATCTGCCTCGGCTATCTGACACTCAGCCAATACCCGTAATGATGGAACCTCAACTTTGATAGGCAAAACAGTCTCCATCCCATAAACCAAGGAGTACGGAGTTGCCCCAGTAGAAGTTCAAATTGAAGTCCGGTAGCCCCAAAGAGCAAATGGCAGCTTATCTAGCCAGTCCCTATAGGTTTCCACCATCTTCTGTAGAATGTGCTTGATGTTCTTGTTGGCAGCCTCAACTGCTCCGTTGGTTTGCGGTCGATATGTAGATGACTTATGAAAAGCCACGTTGTACTTCTCTAACAAGTTGATCACCTCCTTCTTGAAGTGGGAACCATTATCCGAAATAATCTCATTCGGGACCCCGTAGCGACAGATAATGTTGTTCCTGATGAACTTAGCAACATGCGATGCCTTCAACACCGCGTAAGATTGGGCCTCAACCCACTTTGTGAAGTAGTCTATCGCTACCAGAATGTACTCATGCCCGTTAGACCCCTTCGGAGTGACAGCCCCAATTACATCAATCCCCCAGACTGAAAACGGCCATAGCGAAGTCATGTTGTATAGTTTCGACAGCAGAATGTTCATGCGGTTTGCATGGATCTGACATTTGTGGCATCGCTGGACAAAGACAATATAATCCTCCTCCATAGTTGACTAGTAACAACCCAGTCTACGGATCTTCCAAGCTAGCATCACCCCACTCATGTGCCCTTCGCACTCTCCTTCATGAATGGCCTCCATCAGGCGCTTGGATTCTTCAGCATCAATGCATAACTTATGCATCCCGAGATGACCCCTCTTGTACAGTTTACCCCCGCAGATGATGAACTGAGCAGCCATTCTTCAAATTGCCCTCTTATCTTTGGCATGTGCCCCTGGTGGATACACTTCCTTTTCCAAAAAGTTCCAAACGTCGTAATACCAAGGGTTTTGATCTTGTACCTCATCTATGGCAGTAATCAGCTCATAAGCCGGCATAAATTTCTGTTCAATGATGATCGGACGCATCCGGACTCCAAAAGGGATGTCTATCATAGAAGATAGAGTTGCTAATGAATTAGCGAACCTGTTGTTCTCTCTTAACAGATGAGCGAAGTTCAGTTTCTCAAACCGAGGAATCAGAACGTCCAAGGTCTGGTGATAGATTCTCATCTTTTCTTCTTTAACTTTCCAATCTCCTTTAGCTTGAGATACAACAAGTTTCGAGTCCCCGATGACATCCAACCATTTTGCCTCTAGTTCTAGGACGGCTTCTAGTCCAGCAATACATGCCTCATATTCTGCCTCATTGTTCAACACTTTGAACCGGAATTTGAATGCTAAGGGTATGCGGGAATTGTCAGGTGCTATCAGCAACAACCTTATCCCATACCCGTATTGGTTTGAGGCTCCGTCAAAGTACATTGTCCAAGTCTCTTCTTCGACATGCAGAATGGCCTCGTCTGGGAACAGATATTCAACTGCTTCATCCCCTTCAACTGGGTGGTCGGCTAGAAACTCCGCTACCGCTCTCCCTTTCACTAACTTGCGTGTCATGTACTTCAGATCAAATTCAGAAAGCAGAAGCAACCAACGGGCTAGCCTACTCGTAAGTGCTGGTTTCTCGAAGAGATATTTGATAGGATCTAATCTCGAAACCAGTATTACAGAGTCAGCTAACAGGTAGTGCCTCAACTTCCTGGTAGCCCATACCAAGGCCAGACAAGCCTTTTCCAGCAGCGTGTAGCCGGTCTCGTAATCCAGCATTTTCTTGCTCAGGTAGTAGATAGCCTTCTCCACATTGTCCTCGGACTCTTGCACAAGCATGCAGCCCATTGTCGTTTCGGTCACTGATAGGTACAGAATCAACGGTTTCCCCTACTCAGGTGGTGACAGCACAGGTGGGTTCTATAGATATTGCTTGATTTGCTCGAAAGCAACCTGGCATCAGTCAGCCCATTGGAACTTCTTTCTTTTCTTCAAGAGACCAAACAGTGGTTCACAAGTCAAGGTTAATTTTGCATTAAACCGTCTTATAAATTACACTTTACCCAAAAAGCCTCGCACCTCCTTTTCAGTCCTCGGTGGTGGCATTTCTAAGATGGCCTTGATTTTGGAAGCATCGATCTTGATACCCCTTTGTTTGATCAAGAACCCCAGCATTTTCCCTGCTGTAACACCAAATGTACATTTCTGAGGATTCAGCCGCAACCAAAACTCTCTGATCCGTTGGAAGAATTTCTGCAAGGCGGTGTAATGGCCCTCTCTTTCCTTGGACTTGACAATCATATCGTCCATATACACCTCAACCTCTTTATGGATCATATCTTGCAAAATCGTGGTCGCAACCCGTTGATATGTAGCCCCAGCGTTCTTCAAGCCGAACGGTATCACCCTATAACAATAGGTTCCCCATGGCGTGGTGAAAGCAGTCTTCTCCCTGTCTTTGGGTGCCATCAAAATCTGATTGTAGCCTGAAAACCCATCCATGAACAAGAGCAGCGCATGCCCAACAGTGAAGTCCACTAATTCGTCGATATACGGCAGAGGAAAGTCGTCTTTCGGGCTGACTTTGTTCAAATCCCGGAAGTCCGCACATACCCAAATTCTGTCGTCTTTCTTCAGCACCGGAACTATATTGGCCAACCAAGTTGGATACTCAAATACTAACAGGAACCCTACGTCGATCTGCTTGGTGACCTCTTCTTTGATTTTCAAAGCCCAGTCTAGATGAATCCTTCAGAGCTTCTGCTTAACAGGTCGGGCCTCTGGGTTAAGAGGGATCCGGTGCTGTACAATCTCAGGATCGATTCCAGGCATGTCTTCGTAGGACCACGCGAAAACATCTTTGAAATCTTTTAATAAAGCGACTAAGCGCTCGCGCTCCTTCGAAGACAACGTGTACCCAATCTGGACCAGCCGCGGATCCTTCTCAGTACCAACATTAATTGTGGTGATTTCATTAACCAAAGGTTTTACAAACCTCTCCTGCTCTTGATCAAGCAAATATTTCAAAATCGAAGGAATTTCTTCCTCGTCAATTTCATCAAAATTTTGAAAGTCTTGATTAATGCAATAAATTAAAGGCACAGAAAATTACTCAGAAGCCACAGCCGTACCATTCTCATTAATAACATCCAGTCCACCTGATTCCTCTGTTACAACAGACTTAAAGGAAAAAGAAAAAGACGACCTGGACAGGATAGTGGCATCCAGGTTATCACCCCCAAGAATACCAGACTCGGACTCAGAAGAGCTGGAATCTGATTCCGACCCTACAGACTCAGTGGAATCAGATTCCAGCTCACTACTTGACCCGGAACTGCTTGACAAAAAGCCCTCCTCGTATTGCCAGACGAGGGAGAGTGCGATGGATGCGTCGAGAATACCAGAAGGTGGGCCCACAGCCGCTTCATTCCTGATCATGGAAACTAAGAAGTTATCCCCCAAGCACTCCAGTACAATCTAAGGATCTGAGAGGAGACAAGCCAGTGCTACCCCCATCTCAATTTATGTGCTCTCGGAATCCTCCTCCTTGCACTGCTCAGCCTTAGCTGGTGGGTCTATCTGCTCCTCGGCAACTTCATCCCCGGACAACTGAAGATCAAAAAAGATTTCGAAGCCGGGCAAACGCCGCTTCTCTGAATTCAACCAGGGCTCCAGAAAGTCGCAAAATGGGAAGTCTTCCCCCTCCCGGACAAAGTGTCTGTTCAAGGTCCCCTAGATAGGCCTGTGCACCAACTCATAATTCTTTCCGGCTTGCTTTGCCCTGGCTCTTCCGGCCATCTCTCTTTCTTTCCTCACCCAATCTTCTTTGGTAGGCAGATAACCTAAGCCAAAGGTATATGGGTTATGCGGCACTTCAGCCGATACTGTAACGCCCTTACGGCCACTTCACCATAATCCCATCCCGGGCATGTGCTGAAGCTTATTCATAAAGTAGACAAACTATGCACTGACGTATAACCCCTCATCAACAACTAGCATATCTTGTACAACACGGGCCTCAGCTAGAGTGAATCCTGACAAAAATACATTTTCCGCGCCATGCTCAATCTCCAGAACTGGTGTAGAAACCTCTGGCAGCGGATGTATCAAAGAATTCCCAAAAACGATTGCCACCCCTTCCTGTGAGGGTACTTCAGAATTTGGTGTAAGATGAAAGAGACGGCTTTCACCTGATGCAACCACGGCCGCCCAAGGAGTAGATTGAAGGTTGTGGGAACATCCAAGACATAAAACTCAATGTCCTGTTGCCCCGGACCAACCTGAGTCTTAATCCGTACGGTTTCCATCGCCTCCCGGCTGGTATTATCAGAGGCCCGTATCACCTGGGCCGTAGGCACAAAATCCGCAGGCGTCAACTCGATAGCATACGCCATTCTCAATGGACATACATTGATTATGGATCCCATGTCGACCAGGACCACCGGTATCCATTTCTCTCTACACTCCACAGAGATATAGAGTGGTTTGTTATGATCTAAGCCCTCGAGCGGTAGTTCTTTATCGGTGAAGGTCAAGGTCAGGAAAGCTCCTCGCGAGAAAACTAGCCCTACCAACTACTCCGGACTTGTATCGATTGAAAGCTTGGCCCTATCCATAGCTGTAAGGACGGCCTGTCTGTGAACCCTTGAGGCCATAAGCAGTCCCCAGATGGAGATGTCCGCTTGAATTTTCTTAACATATTTTAGTACAGCCTCCTCCTCCAGCAGTTTTTCCTTCTGCTTTTCTGCTTCTTTGTCCTTCCTGGACGCCTCCGGCTGGTCCAAGTGTGGGGGCTTGAAATACCGCCTACTCCTGGTCATACGGTCGACCACCTCAACATACCAGGTGTCATCTGTTCGGCTCTATCCCCAGTCTTCACCAGTGTGGACAAGGCGTAAGTCGTCGTCTTCCCACCACATCCCGTCGGCAACCGACAGACAGCTATCCGGTTCCGTTGTAACTGTTTCTGTGCTCACGGCGCATTCCGTCCCCGCAGGGGCTTTGGCCTTCCTAGCCCTCTCAAGATCCTCGATCTTTTCTTGCTCAAGCCCCTTCAATGCAGCCTCATGTTCAGGGTCTACTGTACTTAAACTGCCCGAATCCCGAGAAAAATTCTTCGCACCGGTGCTCTCTAGCGATACTTGCTGATTCTCGGCCATTCTGACCACTGTTGATGTTCCCGTCTCTAACGGTCTTTGTTATGCCTGAGATTCTTTAACAACATCTGGCTGGTCACTGAGTCACCCCGTATTTTCTGCCGATCCATCCAAGTCGAAGTTGATGTTCACATCCCCTGAGTCCTGCTCTTCAAAGAACTGCAGATTTGCAATGTCGTCTTCCAGCTCTGCTAGGTCATCTAACCCCTGACTTGGTCCATCCTCCCAGACCATACTGATTTCTACCCCAGCTGGCAACTCTGTCATCGGCTTAACCTAATTTGTTGATGTGATATAACCACTCGGGTTGTACGCAAAGCTCCCAAACCCCTCAGGCTCTAAATCAACATTCTCATCTACCTCCAAAGTCATCCCGGTTCTGTCTTCGACAGTCACCACCACCGGTTCAGGTTGGGTTTGGGAGATGCTCAACATGCACAAGTCTGTGCTGTCTGGGATGAACACCTCAGGCTTGGGTAGGTGGGAGGGTGTGATGTATATGCTTGGGTCATATGGAATGGTCGCGGTTTGGATCAGGTTGATGTGTTTGGGTGGAGGAGCTTGGTTATGTGGTGGGAGTGGGTTGGTGGTAACATTCGCCTTCTTTGGAGGCACAATCACCTTGTTGTCAATAAGATCCTGGACCTCATGACGCAGTCTATAGCACTGGTCGGTGTCGTGACCATGCTATTGGTGAAAGGCACAGTATTTGGCCGGGTTATGGGAGAAAGGAAATTTGTCTGGTAATGGTCGCGGCTCCAGGAGCTTCAAATGCCCTTTCCTGATTAGAACCCACAAAGCTTTGGACAGAGGCATGTACAGTGGAGTAAAGGTCCTCTGGCCTCGGGGTGGATATCTGGCTGCTTGTGAGCTGGTTTCGAACGCACCGGTGAATGGGGTGGCTGTTTTTGGCATGGTAATGGTGACCATGCCCACATCGGAAGTTCTGGCAGCTGCATCACTACTCATGCCTGCATTCGAACTACGGGTAAATGCCCTGTTGGCCTGTTCCTTATCTTGGTCAATCAGACCCTGCTTTATGGCGTCCTCAATATGTACTCCAATCTCGTGTAAGTCCGCAAAGGTGGGAACGGGTAAGACGATCATTTTTTGCATCAGCTTGGGTTAGAGGTTGCGCACAACTATCATTATCTGATTCTTCTCCAATGGCCGAGTTATCATCATGGAGGCCTTGGCCCTCCATCAAGTGACAAAGTCAGAAAAGCCTTCCTTCAGCTTTTGCCTAGTTGCTTCAAGATCACGGGTTGTGACCTCAATCTGGGTGTTGTATGAATATTGTGCGATGAAGGCTTCGGCCAGCTCCTTTTCACTGAGTCCTTCAGCTTGGCGTACTAAATGGACGCAATACCCGACAGGGTCCGGCCGAAGAGTGATAGTTTCTGGAGTCTTGTCAAGCCTATCGGGCACAAAATATCCGAGAACAACCTCAGATGAACCATAGGGTCGCCCAAGCCGTCAAACCGGTCTATGTGGGGCATCTTGAATCTGTCCAGCAATGTTACCGCCGAATCAATGTAACCATCCTCTATATCTGGAATGGAATTGACCCCATGGGTCCGTTTAAACAGCTTTTCAAGCTTACTCATCTTCAGAGCGGTTGGGTCCATCTTAGATTCAAACGGTGTATCTGTTGAGAAGGCTGGTGTCTTCGAAGTTTGTGGTAGAACAGGTGGTAGGACTGGCCCTGTTGGAGCATCCGTATTTTCCTGGACGTTTGCAATATCCTCGAGTGTTGGAACTCTAAGTGGGGGTGGGGGTGGATGCGAAGCAGATGCTCTGGCTTGTTGTCGTTGCTGTTATTGCTGAAGTCTGGCAATCAGCTCTATCTGTTGAGCCACAATCTCTGCCTGACGCGCGGTAAACTCTGCCTAGCAGGCAGCATCCCGCTGTATGGTCTCTTGGAGCTGACGCATCATGTCCTCCATACTTACCATAAAATGTTGATCTAACTGAACAGGTATATCTCTCTGTGGTAGAAATGGAAACCTCAGCCCGACTAGTTACTGGTGGGGTGAACAATGATCGATGAACCAACGACTGCTGTACCGATACTCTCTGCCTAACTGCACTCCGTCTTGTAACCGGGGGTAATGAAAGAACACTGCTTGTCCGTCAACTAGATCCTTGGATCGATGAAGCCTTTTACCTCTAATCCAGAGTGCTTTACGGGAAACTACCTCTTCGGAAGCAATGATGCTATACTACCTTACAAAAAGATAAATAAAACAAAATAAGAAAGTAACAAACAGAAAAACGAACAATATTTCAGCTTAAATAAACACAACACACAATTGATAATCACAAGCTAAAAGAACTGTTCTCAAACACTGATCGTTGCCCCAAAATCACTGTCTCAAATCTGATTCCCCCAAATACTAATGTCCTCAGATTGATACTCAAACTTGCAAACAGATACATGCATTTCCGTAGAGACACACTCTAAAAGCACATAGCAAGCAAGTGAGAGCCAAAACACCCCTATAGAGGGGTAGGGTTTCCCTATCTCATCTTGTCAAGAGCTAGGGTTTCACTATGCACACAGTGGTTTTCAAACAACCTACAATCTGGTAAACAACCTGTCCAAGTTTGGAATGGTCTTTACGGCTTCCGATATGCACCAGGTCGAATGGTCAAAAAGGGTGCCTTGGTAAAAATCAAGGTTTGTGTTCGCATCATAGCAGAGCCCATAACCGATCAGCCTTATGGCACGCTTTTCCAAGCACGCCGTTCAGGAATAGCAGACGGCAAACACGGTGTCCTAGGCGCACCAATGCAAATGTAATGCAAAGAAACTCATAAGTGTAAATGAGACAACAAATCATGAGTTCGAGTCAAGTTCTTTAAATCCACAGCAGAGTCACTAGAAACTGTAGACCGCCTGAACTCGCTCCGCGCGCCCCCCTTTCGAAGAGGGCGTGAATCGTAGTTCTAGCTACTACAGTTCAGACTCCTGTCATGATTCTGATTCTAATCTCACAAAGTGCAATGTAAGACTGATAAATCACCAAAGAGTCCAAATCCGAAAAATCATTTTGGAAAATCGATTTTAATCAAGAAGTGCCAAACATGGACTGCTTTGCCAGATTTCAAAGTCACCACTTAAATATTTTATTTTGGGAAATTTAGGAAACCCTGACTCATGCCTAAGGCCACATGTCCGTCATCACCAAAGTAGAAATTACCTACATATGTGAAAGTACTTGATAGAGCGCTAATGGCAGAGGCCATTCTGGCAGCAAAGAAACAAGCTACAACTCCAACAACTGAATGGAGGGAAAAAATGGCCGTATTCAATTTCAAGAAGGGCCAATCATTTCCGAAAAAGCAAAATACTAGATCGTCAAGTAGCTTAAGCCAAAGCAGTGGGTCTATGCTAGTTTGTCCAGAATGTGGAAAGAAACATAATGGCACGTGTCACCGTACACCTGGTGCTTGTTTTCAATACGACAAGACAGGCCACATGATTCAGTCGGATCTGCTCCTGCACCAAGAACCAATACTAGAGGAGAAAATTTGAGACAAGGCCGGGTTTTTGCATTAGTACTTGGGGATTTACAGAATACTGAATTAGTGGCGCCAGGTATGATCTCTATCTGTGCTCAGAATGCCTATGTGCTGATTGATTCTAGTTCTACGCATTCATTTGTATTGCATTCTTTTTCTCGGAAATTAACTAGACCGCTAGAACCTATGAACTATTTACTATCTGTGTCTACATCGTCTGAGAGTTTTATGATATGTGCTTATGTTTACCCAGCATGTGATATTATGATTAGTGATATGACATTGTATGTTGATTTGCTGCCCTTGAGCATTGATCATTTTGATTGCATTCTGGGTATGGATTGGTTAACTAAATACTGTGCCACCATAAATACTGTGTGTAGACCGCCCGAACTCGCTCCGCGCGCCCCCCTTTTGAAGAGGACGTGAATTGTAGTTCTATCTACTACAGTTCGGACTCCTGTCACGGTTCTGAATCTAATCTCACAAAGTGCAATGTAAGACTGATAAATCACCAAAGAGTCCAAATCCGGCAAATCATTTTGGAAAATCGATTTTAATCAAGAAGTGCCAAACATGGATTGTTTTGCCAGATTTCAGAGTCGCCATCTAAATATTTTATTTTGGGAAATTTAGGAAACCCTAACTCGTGCCTAAGGCCACGTGTCCATCATCACCAAAGTTGCCTTAGCTCGGGAACTTGGGTACGAGGGGGAAAGGTCATGAAATGAGCACCCCCGCTCGCCCGATCAAAGATCAGCCTCTACTAAGCATGATATGTTGTTTTTGAAAACACGTGTTCTTATTTCGGTTTTTAGCTAACATTACTACGTGATGCGCACAGCATACAAGTATAGACTAAATCACTTGATTTGGAACAAAACATCTCATGTTTGTTTTTCGAAAATGGTTTGAAGTTGCTACCCTCAAGTAGGCTAAAACGCGGATTTGCCACCCTCAAGTGGGTTTAGAAAACATGATTTGCCACTCTCAAGTGGGCTTAAAACGCACATTTTGATGAATTGTTCCAATTCAAGCAATGAAGCCTTTATCCACAAGCATTCAGGCAGTTAAACACTTAAGCAGTTAGCCTCATGGCAAACATGCTATCATGGCAGTCACTTACACACATGCAAGGATGCTAAAGCATAAACACTTACAGTGTACTCCGAGCCAAAAAAGAAGCTAATTAGAAATCATGCATGATCCTAACTATACAAGATGCCTAATGCAACGCATGCAAAATGCAACTAAGTAGGCTCGGCTATTTAAGATGGCATATGAATGCAACAATTGATACATGTATTCAAATAGGTATTGAAATACAATGCAGCTTGAATGATGCGCCGAGCCCGGTGCATGCAAGACAAATGAATGATGCACGCATGCAAGTATAAGGATGCTAATTGAAATATGCCCTAAACTAACCATCAAAAGCGGGTAAATAAAAGGGAGAAAGACGTGGGGTTTGAAGACATGCGCACACACACACGCACTCTTATTACAACAATACGCCCTCACGAAGTAGGGTCCGAATAATAAGCTAACTAGCTACGCTAATTAAACTAATTATTACAAACCAAAACTAATTAATCAAATTAATTAAGTTACAAAAGCAACTAAGTAAGAAAAAGAAGCTAAATTAGGCTGCCACAGCTTTGCCATGATCAATGAAGGATGCATGCTCGGTTTCCGCCCCGAAAAGCTCTCCAGTTTGCTCTCAAGAGGCTCTATTTGCAGGGTGTCTTCTAGTGCTTGCTGTTGAAACTTACCAAAACAGTGCTAGGTAGTGCACCAATGACTTGCCGACCATGAATGGTTGCTGCCGACCCCCCTGCCGGCCAAGAATACACACTGTCAACCACAGATGAAGAGGTGTTGACCAACAATGAGAGAGTGCCTGCCACTGGTGTACTGTGACATCAAGCTGCAATAGAGCACAAAACGGAGAAAATAGAGGGTCTCCCAAGAACATGTACGTAATATGCCTCTCCATATCATCTCAAAACATTAAGGGGGAGGCATAATTGGATCCAAAACCATCAATCAAACATCTCAATGCATGATGGTCAAAGATCCAACATGTTCAAATTCAATAAATGCATGACAAACAAGACACTTAGACCATCTCCTTATCATGAGAAATCAAAGGAAATGGAGACCAAGGGAGATTGGCTCATTTCATCACTTCAAGTATGAAATGAACTAATCCACCTTGTGTTCAACACAACATCTGATTGAACGCAATGCAAAGTAAGCAACATGACATGAAAACAACATGCTAATCTTGGCATGAAATGCAAGACTCTAATATGCAAACACTCATGCACAACATGCTAGAATACTTAAGCATTAAAAGCTAGTGAAAAACACAACACTAAAATCATGCAAAACAATGCTCAATGGACTAAACCAACACCAAACAGACCCCATGCATGCCAAAACAGTGGCAAAAATCCTGCTGGAAATGAAGCACCAAAAGCTACAACAACAACATGCTCATGCATTGGCTCGCAAGCTAAGCATTAAACACAACTCTCAAACACAATCAAAGAGTGATATACATGAGAATATGGCAATGCTATATGCTCTCAAATCAAGTGTTAAATGATGCCAAATCATCCAAATATCTCAAATAAGGCATGCTAGAAGGCTCAAAACTCAAGACTAGCTAAGGCACTTGCACCATAGCCATATCAAGCAAGCCTCAAAGGACCAAGATTACTCAAAACAATCCTAAAACATGTCAAAAAAAGGCCAAAAACATGATTGAACATAGCCAACATATGCTAGAATAAAAGGCCAAAACACCAAGTAAGCTAGGCCAATGAGCATGATTACACTACAAGTGTAAGAAGCAAATGAGGGATGCTCTAACCAACCAAAAATAGAGTTGTATCATGGCAAAATAACACGAAAAACATGCTGCAATGGTAGCCCCAAAGCGTAGGCAAGCATGCATACATATTGGCTAATGATCAAGACATAAGGCACAACTCTCCAAAAACATTGAAAGTGTGAAACATGTGAGAGTATGACTACCCTACACACACTAAAATCATGTGAGAAATGAAGTCAAAGCATGCACACAACTCAAGTAAAACATGCTAGATACTTTGAAACTCAAAGCTAGTGAGCAAGATTGCACTATGGCTATATAAAGCAAGTTCCAAATTATCAAGACCAACCAAAACAGAGCTAAGGCATGTCAAAATATAAGTAGAAGCCTGCTGAAATGAAGCCAAAATAGGCTAGCATGATGGATCAAAGCAATGAGCACACAAGGCTAAATGGCATAATTACACTACAAGTTTAAAAAGCATGCATGAGGTGACTTAACCAAGACAAAATAGAGTTATGCCATGCTGAGATAAGGCCAAAAATAGGCTAAGAACAAGCCAACGCCTGCTAGAAACACATGGTCAATAATTAGGCCAACAAGGCAAGCAAACAAGACAAGAGGAGAGGGGACCACCCCCTCTCATTTTGGACCTCAAAACCACATTTCTACCACTAAAAATTCACTAGATTTCAGTGGCTAAAAGGCCAAACAAAGATGACTTCAAAGGCCTTAAGAGATGGCACAAAACAAGGCCAAACAAGCCACCAAAGGGGGTAAACCACCCCTAACTCAAACAAAGCCTTAAACAACCATTTTAAGCACTTAAATATAGAACTTTTTTCAGTTGAAACTTAGGTCAAAAAAAGCATGCAAAGGTGGCCAAATATGCAACCAATACAAAGCTTAGAAGGGGGAATAGGACTCACACTTGAAGAACAATAAGAACAGTAGCTTCTTTAGCCTAAAACTAGCTTTCAGAACTCAAATAACACTCCCAAGAACCTCAGCTCAATGATGGTGGTGTTTTACTAGGTGTTTGTGTGCAAAAATATCAAGAAACAACACTTTTGAGGCAATATAGCAAAAATATAGAGAGAGGGGGAGAATTCTAGTGAGAGAGGGATCTCTTTAGCTCTGAAAAATGCTGAACCTCTGGAAAGGGAGAGGAGCCTCTCCTTATATAGAGCAATGCCATGCAAAGCTTGCTTGACAAGCTTGAAATGGCCTCCATCCCTCCATACAATGGAGGATGGCTCAGTGAAAAACAACTGGCTCAAAAGATCTAACATAATATCTACTGAAACAAGGTGTCCTGCCAGCCATCAGTGGTGGCCAGCAGTGCCTTATTGATGGCCGACAGGGCTTATCAATAGCTGGCAGGGCCAAATCCATGGTCGGTAGCCCCTTCCCCATAGCCGGCAGGCCATCACAAACAACAATATGAAAGGACCAAGGCATGGTCCAAAAATGAGACAGAATGGAAATAGGGTTCGGAAGAGCAAACCTGGCATTCCGTCACGAAAGTTGAGTGCTCAGCAAGAAATCAAACTTGTAATCGGATGTACCTGCAAGCATATCCAAGTCTTGAGGACAGTTAGAAATGGAGTGTCTACACTGTGCCACCATTGACTGTGCTAGTAAATCTATTATATTTAGACCACCCGGTATGCCTGAGTTTGTTTTTACTGGAAATAGGGTAGTTCCTCCACCATACTTGATTTCATTTATGAAAGCTAGGAAATTGTTAAAAAAGGTTGTCGGGACTACTTGTGTTGTTTGTTGATTGAGTCTTCAGATAGTGCTAATATGGAAACAATACCTATTGTTTGTGAATTTCCTCATGTATTTCCTACTAACCTACCTGGGGAATTAATTGATAGGGAAATTCAGTTTACCATTGATGTAGTGCTCAAGACACAACCAATTTCTAAAACCCCATACAAAATGTCCACCTCTGAATTAAAGGAATTGAAAACTCAATTTCAGGAACTATTAGACAAGAAATTTATTCACCCGAGCACTTCACCTTAGGGTGCTTCAGTGTTGTTTGTCAAGAAGAAGGACGGTTCTTTGAGGCTATGTATTGAGTACTGTGAGTTAAATAAAGTAACTGTCAAAAACAAGTACCCACTACCCTGAATAGTTGACTTATTTGACTAACTTCAGGGAGCCCAAGTGTTCTCTGAGATAGACCTTAGATCCGAATATCACCAGCTAAAGGTGAAAGCAGAAGACATTGAGAAAACAACTTTTCGAACTAGATACGGATATTACGAATTCTTAGTCATGCCATTTGGGGTAACTAATACACCTGCAACATTCATGGATTTAATGAATAAGGTGTTCAAATAATTCCTTGATGAGTTTATTATTGTATTCATAGATGATATATTGATTTATTCTAAAAGCAAGGAAGAACATGAAAATCATCTGAGAATTGCTTTACAAACCCTAAGGGAAAAGAAGTTATATGCAAAATTTTCCAAATGTGAATTTTGACTTGACAGTGTAGCATTCTTGGGGCATGTAATCAACAAGGATGGTATCTCCGTTAACCCATAGAAAATTGAAGCTATTGTTGACAGGCCTAGACCGACAAATGTATCGGAAGTTCGAAGTTTTTTGGGAATGGCAAGCTATTATCGCAGATTTGTGAAAGATTTTTCCAAACTTGCTTTACCACTCACTCAATTGACACAGAAAAATGACCATTTGATTAGAATGATCAACAGAAGTCAGCCTTTAAGGAACTGAAAACTAGACTAGTAACTGCACCAATTTTGACCTTGCCTAACGGAACCGAGAATAGGCAAGGTCAAAATTGGTGAGATATTGATCATAAAGACTTCTCACTAAAAATTTCATTTTACTTATATAAATGGAAGTATAAGATTCACTTTATATAAGTGAAACAATTCACTTTTTCTTCTTTTTTTTTCTTGATGTGGGATTATAAAATAAAATTTAAATGAAAGCTAGTCAATAAAAATTTTCTTAATTGTTTAAAAGTTAATAATTGTTTGGGCAGGAAGTTTATTTCGAATCAAGCAGTCTTAGCCGTTTAATCTTTAATTAGGTCAATCTTTAATTTATTTTGAATCAAACAAATTTAACCAATATATTTTGATAAAATCACTAAAATCACAATTAAACCAATGAATCGGTCAAACCCAAAACGGTTCACCCTATTGGCTAGGTTAAAGGACCTACCAACTTATATAAAAATTAATTAATTAAAACTTTTAAATTTTATTTTAATTTTAAAATTTAAATGTCTTGAACTAAAACATACACAACACTACAATATTCAATGGGAGCAGAAGGTTTATATAGTGAAACAACTCATTTTTTTCCTCCTTTTCCTGATGTGGGATTGTAAAATAAAAGTTAACAGTTGTTTGAACTGGAAGTTCATTTCTAATCAAGCAATCTCAGTCGTTCAATTTTAATAAGGTCAATCTTAATTTATTTTAAATCAAACAAATCTAAGCAATATATTTTGATAAAACAGCTAAAACTGTGGTTAAACCAGTGAATCATTCAAACTGAAAACGATTCAGCCTAATCGATTAAGTCAAAAGACGAATCAATTTACAAAAAAATTAATTAATTAAAACTTTTAAATTTTATTTTAAAATTTAAATCATCTTGAACTGAAATATGCACAATACTATAATATTAAATGAGAATATAAAATTTACCTTATATAAGTGAAACAACTCACTTTTTTATTTCTTTTCTCGATGTGGGATAGTAATTATTTTAAAATTAAATATTATAAGAGTTTCAAAATCTCATACAAAATTATTTTTAAAATCAAAACGTCTATATGGGATTTTACAAAATAAAGTTAAATGGAAGCTAACCAAATGAAGATTTTCTTAATTGTTTAAATTAAGAAGAAGAAAAAAAAATTGGTATTGATCATAGGGCTTCTCACTAAAAATCTTCTTTTATTTATATAAATGGGAGCATAAAATTCACTTTATATAAGTAAAACAATTCACTTTTTCCTTCTTTTCCCGATGTAGGATTGTAAAATAAAAGTTAAATGAATATGCACATTAGATTGCAGATTGAAACTGTGTTTACAAAAACACCTTCACATAACATGGGTGATAAGAGTATTGTACATGTGTTCTTAAACATACAAACAAAAAACAATTGGTATTGATTATAGAGCTTCTCACTAAAAATCTTCTTTTACTTACATAAATGGGAGCTTAAGATTCACTTTATATACGTGAAACAATTCACTTTTTTCTTCTTTTCCTGATGTGAGATTGTAAAATAAAAGTTAAATGGAAGCTAACCAATGGGGATTTTCTTAATTGTTTAAAATTAAGAAATTTTAATAATTTATATAAATTGGAGCATAATATTTACTTTATGTAAATGAAACAATTCACTTTTTTTTTCCCCTGATTTGGGATTGTAAAATAAAAAGTAAATAGAAGCTAGTCAATGAAAAATTTTCTTAATTGTTTAAAATTTAAAAAATTCAATAATTTTATAATGATGATTTGGACCTTTTAGAAGGTTTCTCCTTTAAAACTCTTTTTATAAGATTCATTTTATATAAGTGAAACAACTCACTTTTTCTTTTTTTTTCCGATGTGAGATTGTAACACTTTATATAAGTGAAACAACTCACTTTTTCTTTCTTTTGTCGATGTGAGATTGAAATGGGAAATTTTCTTAATTGTTTAAAATCAAAAAAATTCAATAATTTTAGAATGAGGATTTGGACCTTCTAAACTCCCTTTATAAGATTCATTTATAATAAGTGAAACAACTCATTTTTTCTTTCTTTTCTCGATGTGAAATTGTAACACTTTATATAAGTGAAACAACTCACTTTTTCTTTCTTTTCTTGATGTGGGATTGTAATTATTTTTAAATATTATGAGAGTTTTAAAATCTCATACAAAATTATTTTTAAAATCAAAACTATGTGGGATTGTAAAATAAAAGTTAAATGGAAGCTAATTAATGGGGATTTTCTTAATTATTTAAAATTAAGAAGATCAAAAAAAAAATGAGTATGACATATTGATTATAGAGCTTCTCACAAAAAATCTCATTATGCTTATATAAATGGGAGCATACAATTCACTTGATGCTAGCCAATGGGGATTTTTTAATTATTTAAAATTAAGAAAATCAAAAAAATGAGTATGAGATATTGATCATAGGGCTTCTCACTAAAAATCTCATTTTGCTTATATAAATGGGAGTATAAGATTCACTTTGGCCCCGTTTGTTTTGGGTTATAAGAGAAGGATTAGAATTATGATAGCTGTAGGCCCCATTTAATATGTTGTTTGTTTACAGAGTTGAGGGAGGGACTGATAAGCCGAAGGGCTTAAGAGAGGCCTTGCAAATGGGATTCACAGTCTGCCCCAAAATTTGGTATTGAAAATTAGTCCGTTGGTATTAGGGGTGTCATTTACTTCTTTACCCATCGTTGCCCTAGCCCTAACTCATCCAAGCAGCAGCAACAAAAGGGAAAGGCAAAGAGAAGCTCTTCTTCTTCAGATTTTCAATCTCAGTATAGCAAGCTCTCTCTCATCTTTCAGATTTCCAATCTCACTACAGCAGGCTCTCTCTCAGATTCAGCTGAGCATCTGCTATGTCAGTAATTTTTTTTTTTTTTTGTTAATCTCGCTATCAGATTCTGTGCCCCAAATTATACCCTATTTTTTTTTATGGTTTATGATTTGTAAATGGGTTTCTTTTTTTCATTATTTTTGGATTTATCATCTATGATTTGATTCATTTTTTTGTGGTTTGTGAATAGGTTTTGATGTGTGGGATTCTCTACCCCAAATTATACCCTGTTTTTTTGTGGTTTATGATTTATAACTGGGTTTATATTTTTTCATTATTTTTGGGTTTATCATCTATGATTTGATTCATTTTTTTTGGGTTTCTGAATGGATTTTGATGTGTGAGATTTTCTACTCCAAATTATACCCTATTTTTTTGTGGTTTATGATTTGTAAATGGATTTCTGTTTTTTTTCCCATTATTTTTTATGCATTCTTCTTTATCCAATTTGTTGTGATGATATATCTAAATGGTTGAGTTCATAGCAAAGAAAAATATGAGTAGCTAGCTTATAATTGTTTAAATTTTTTTATAAACAAACTAGTTGCATGTGGGATGTTGATGGAAAATGCATTTCGAGATTGTGTTGCAAAATGTCTGATGTACATGTATAACAATTTGTAAATTTTAATTAGTTTAAGCCTCTGAATTTTATGGCCCTGAAGAAAAGCATGAACTTTCTAGTCTATTAATTAAATGACAAACTGAACTCTAAATTACCTTACCTGCATCCTTTAGTAATCTTTAGTGTTTGTCAATAACATATATTGATGTTCCATAAGTGGTTGCATGAATATTAAACTTATTTAAATGATTATGTTTTTTAATTTCCTCCACTAAATACTGATTATGGTTACATAAATTTTGATCCTATATAAATGATGTTGTTGCTTAAATTCCTTCACTGAATACTGATTAAAAGAGTTTAGTGCAAAATTTATTTTACTTTCCTATAGTTTTGCCTAGGAATGCTTCACCTCCTTCACATTTCAAAGATTGTCATTTCATTCTTAAATGATTTAGGACTAAAGTGCAATTTTAACTCCGTTATTGAAAATGTAAAATGTTAATGCCCTCTGTTTTTTGCTTATAAATCTGTCTGCTTTGTTTTCATTCTCCATCAATGTATGACTAATCCTCCGTAATTGTGACCAAAAAGATGATGTAATGGGACCATCATCATTGAATTTTGTAGAGTGGCAAACTGATATATACATACAGGCACATATAGGTACATAACAATATACAAATCCCTAGGGTTTTACTATTGATAAGCAATGAGTAAAAGGAGAAAATAGGTAATATGTGCTCAGAAACACAAAATGAAAATCGAATTCTAAGGCTTAATTATCTTTATATGTGATAATAAACCTACTTACTTGAGCATTGGCCTTCAAAGTAAGATTTTCAGACAAATCACACTTTAGTCTTGCATTCAACCTCCCATCAGTTAATATTCTACCAAAAAGCATCAGTTGTGGACAACATCAAATGTTTCCTTAGTTAGATTGATTATCATAAAAATCAATTAATTGCATGGTGATGGAACTAATTACATACCTTTGGGTCTATAAAGTTAGCACCAAATTCAGAGTGAGCAGTAAGAATCTTAATGGTTTCAGAAGACTAAAAAGGACTTTCAGTAGGTCCCATGAACACACTGATGAGAGTTGGACAAGGCACAGAAAACAAAATCAACAAGCATTGAGTAGGAAATAAAAATTACATGGGAAATTTCAAAAAAAAAAAAGAAAAAGAAAAGAGAATGCATGAAAAAAATATGAAATTGCAGATCCACCTGTGACTGAGTGAAAATCTCTGATTAAGTCCTTTGGTAAAATCAAAGCGCATTCCCCCAAACAATTCTGGCTTTAAGGACACTACAAAACCATTTTTTAAGATAACCAACATCCATGTAATAAAGGAAAAACCACCCCAATAGCTCCAGGGACATGCAATCCTCGTACAAGTTAACTTCACCATAGAACTCTAATATTCAGGAGTATCAAACACCTATTTTGCAGTATTTCAAACCACATTGCAATGACCAAAAGATGCTAATGAAATCACAGTCAAAGTAAAGTAAAAGTGGCTCTCATTCGGTTTTCAAATCAAAAAACACGACAACTTTTGCTTTTCATTATATCCAAGTGATCCCCAACAAAAGTTCTTCCTCCACCATTGCATTGCCCACACGAAATCATACTTCTTTTGACCACTGCTTCAGACATGAAAACTTGCAATACAAACTTTTCTATGTGAATCAAACCCTTTTCTATCCTAATTATCTTTTTTTTTTCTTTTCTTTGATTTAATTATCTTTTTGGGTAGATGATTGAGGTAATTAGGGAGTTTGGTTGGTCATAAGCAGATTACATATTTTTCAAGTCTGAGTTTAGGACATCCAAATTATCTTTTTTCTTTAACATGGTCTAATTATCTTATTTTGCATTATTGTTACAAATTACTTGACTTGAAATAATTATTCAGTATTTTCTTCATGTGGATATCTACTACTGCATGGTTTTTTGTGCATGTTTGAATATACCCACTATATGCCATTGTGAAGTGTCTTTTTGTTATTTAATTTTAATCACAAAATGATTGATATGAACAGATGTTAAATTTATTTAACTCAATTAGACTGTACTTCAAACTCACTCTACTATGGCTTTTTGGCCGTTACAATCTGTTTTATCATATTAAACACTTTTTATTATCTATTATTTGTTCTACTTTTTGTGCTAACTTTAGCCGCTTATTGTTTATTCATTTTTTGTAGATGGATAATAATTATGCCACTAAGAAAAGCAGAAAGGACCTTATAGAGGAATTTGTAGCCCTCTAACATGTTGTTTCATCCATTAATTATGCATGTGCTATGTATATAGTGATTTTACATGTTACATTCAAGAAGAAAGAAATTAGTTTGCAACTACCTAGATCACCTCACTCCTATGGAAAACAAATTGACCATTTGAATAGATTGGTCAACGATAGTGACATAAATTGTCATGACCAACTTCGGATGAATAGGCGTACTTTCATGCTTTTATGTGGGTTGGTGCGAAGTGTTGGATTGTGTGATTCAAAATATGTTGTCTTAGAGGAGCAAGTAGCAATGTTTTTTAATGTGCTTTCACATCATACTAAGAACTGCAAAATTAAATTTAATTTCATGCGGAGTGGTCAAACAGTTAGTAAGTACTTCAATAATGTTCTTAAGGCTGTGTTGCGCCTCTATGGTCTCCTCTTTAAGAAGCCTGAACCAATAACTGCTAATTATACAGATGATAGGTGGAGTTGTTTTCAGGTACAATATATTTACAACTTGGCTTAATTAGCGTATTATATTTTTGTACTGCCTATATTAATTTTATAATATTGTTTTATTTTTAGAATTGTGTTGGTGCATTAGATGGAACCTATGTTAAGGTTCTTGTCCCTACAATGGACAAACCAAGGTATAGAACGAGAAAGGGAGAAATTGCCACAAATGTATTGGGTGTGTGCTCCCAAGACATGCAATTCATATATGTCTTGCCTCGATGAAAATGATCTGCTTCTTACTCTAGGGTACTTAGAGATGTTATCAATAGACCCAATGGGTTGAAAGTGCCTACTGGTATGATAATTATATATGTTGTTATATATATAAGTACACTATATCTATATTAAACAATTATTTTCTTACATACATAGTGAAACCATCTTACATAATTACAGACCGCTACTATCTTGTAGATGCGGGTTACACAAATGGGGAGGGCTTTCTTGCACCATATAGAGGACAACGTTACCATCTTTCCACATGGAGAGAAGGTGGTGCCCCAACAACTCCACACGAGTTTTTTAATATGAGGCACTCTACTACTCGTAATGTCATTGAGAGGTGTTTTGGCCTACTTAAAATGAGGTGGGCAATATTGAGGACCTATTCTTACTTTCCAATCAAGACTCAATTTCGTATTATCACTGCATGTTGCCTTCTCCACAATCTCATACAACGTGAAATGCCTATGGATCTCACTGATGATGAGAATGAAGAAATGAATCCTCCTCCCAGTTACTAAATTAAGAAATGAAATGATTGACGTTGTTGAAGCATCTGATCAATGGAGTGAATGGAGAACAGCCTTGGCAACCCAAATGTTTAATGAATGGCAAGCAAGTAGATGTCAATAAATTAGTGTTGTATGCCGATTTTTATTTAATAGTGAGACTTTATAATGAGATGTAATTCAAACCATATTTGTTTAGTTTTTGTGTGGTATTTGTAACAAATATTGTGTAAGTTGATTTGTTATTTATGATTGACATGTGTGTTATGATTTAAACTCATGATATATATATATATATATAGGTATGGATGACATAGGTACCACTAGTTTTCATAGGAAGGGGAAACCTCGAAGGTTTTGGAATAACCGTGAGGAAGTCTTCCTCATTACAACCATGAAGGATATAACCACAAGTAATCCCAAATGGAAGCTTGATAATAATCAGTTTAGGGTAGGCTTCTACAATGAATGTGAGAAAAAGATCTTAAGTGCATTTCCTGGAATTGATCTTCGAGCCATTCCTCATATCGACTCAAAGATTAAGTTATGGAGGAAATAGTATAACACTCTTCAAGATATGTTAAAGATAAGTGGTTTTGGTTGGGATGATAAACAAAATATGGTGCTAGTTGATAGTGACGACGTATGGATGAACTATGTCAGGGTATATCTCATTTTTCTTATTATTGTTTGTATTATTCTTTACTTATAAATCAATTTATTCTTTTTAGTAATTGGATAATCACTTATGTAGAGGGTGCTGGATGCAAAAAGGATACACAATAGGCCATTCCCGTTCTATGATGATTGGCTTATTCTATTTGGGAAGGATAGGGCGACTGGTGAACTGGCTGAGGATCTTGCTGATGCAGTTGCAGCCATGGAAAAGGAAGATGCAAATGCAACTACAGAAGAAGGAGAACAGTCTCATGTTGAACAGTTTAGTATGAACATGGGTGATATGGACTACTCAATGTTTACTTCAGATAATATTTCTAACCGTGCTTGTCATGACCCGAACCTGCCCCTATGAGTTAAGGACATAACCGGCCAGTAATCCCGAGATTACCTACGGCCTCAAACCAAAACAGACGTAACTCAACAGAATAAAGGGGCCAAACGGAAGCAATAATTAAAAACTTTGTCCATAGAACCGTGCTTATATGCACTTTAAAACAAACCATACGCATTTACGTTAATAACCCACAACAAAATATAGTACCATAAAATCCTTTATAGACAGGGTCATCCAAACCGAGTCAACCCATAACAAAACTATATACAAATATACATAAAGTCCTTGCCAACAAAACAAAGTATAAATACATAACAAAATGGCAAGGATAGGTCTCGCGCGTGAGACACAAGGCTGACTCTCCAAAACTCATGTTGTTCCTAGCAGACTTCACTGGGGCTGGGTTTGGACTTCTCTTAGCTCAACTACAAACACATGAATGAGCGTGAGCAATAGCCCAGTGAATAATATCCAGTATAGAAATTACATAACAATGTAGGACAATATGTTCCAAATGGCCTTGGGCCCAATCCATATTTCTATTTAACAGATATATATAACTGTACGAAATTCAAATCAAGTGACTGTAGTTTCAAACATGCTGGCCCTTGGCCCCTTCAGATTTCCATTCATGTCAAAACGGCCTTCGGCCCATTCATTTATGTCAAAACGGCCTTCGGCCTGTTCATTTCTGTCAAAATGGTCTTCGGCCCATTCGTTTACGTCAAAATGGCCTTCGGCCCAAACATTCATGTCAAAATGGCCTTCGGCCCACCCATTCATGTCAAAACGACCTTAGGTCCATTTATTTCTATCAAAACGATCTTAGGTCCATTTATTCATATCGAAACGATCTTCGGTCCATCTATTCGTTCATGTCAAACTTTTGTCCACAATCCCGATTAGCAACTCATAAAGCTTATAAGGGAATAAACAGTTGGACATTACTAAGCTTTCAAATGTCGATATTACTCACAGTGATCGGCTTGTGGATTTGCCCTGGAGCTTGACCCTACACATTTCATGAACACTAAAGGGTCACTAACAATCCAATCCGTTCCTTAATTCACATATTCCTCTTTAGGCTTTATTTTTATCTCATTAACTCATTTACAATGCTTAACATATGCCTAAGAGTGATTACAAGTGAAAGAGAACGGAAAACGAAACATAGAACGTATGAATAAAATTTCAAAAAATAGGATCCCCGCTCGAGCGGACCCAAGAGGCCTGCAAAAGTATTGGTTACCTCAAAATTACGCTCAAGCGTGAGTTAGGGCGCTCGAGCGGAAGGCCTGTCTATAAAAGCTCCCCGCTCGAGCGTGAAACATCCCACTCGAGCAAACATCCAACTCTACAAAAAGTGCTGGGAGCACGATTTTCCTGCTCAAACGGCACTTTCCCCGGTCGAGCGGACGTAAAAAATCTGGGTTTTCCAGATTAGGTTCTTGAGCTCCAATTCGATTTTTCAGCCAATTTTTCATGCATTCTAAGGCTCAAAGTTCATATATAATTGTTCTAACATGGTATGAACACCGAAACACATTACAATGGAGCTCAATTTCACAAGTCAAGCACATACATGCCTTAAATCAATCCAAACTCATCACCAATACATTAAATTCAACCATGCCAAGCTCAATCCTCCATGATCTACTCTTGCATGTGAAAAACATGCATTCATATCAACTTAATTGGTGAAGAAAGGTTCAAATACATGGTTTTTAAACAATATTCAACATAAATCATACACATTGTGCTCAAACATGGAGATTCATAGCTATTTCTTACATGCATGTGTTCTAAGACCTTAAATCCAACATATATAACTCAGTTTCATTTCAATCTTACTCTTGATCACCTAATTATCTTGGACACACACAAAATGACAAATTATAATCCAAGAATTACTCACCTAGGAGCTTGATTCTCGCAATCTATGATCAAATCTTGAATAATCTTCAAGGTTTCCAAGCTTTAAGCTAAGTTTGCACAATTCTCTTCTCTCTCCCTCTCTACAGCCAACTCTCTTCCTCACAATAGTCTAACTCGGATTTTTGAGCTCACAAGAGCTAGAAGGGAGTGTAGTGCTATCACACAACAAGGCCCACCAATATAATATTTCAATATAAAATATTTGGGCACTTAATTCATCAATTCGATCAGTTTAATCTGACCATAATCAATTTCTAATTAAATTTCACCGTAGGCTCTAAAAATTATGCCAATCACAATGGCACAATCAATTTTGGGTTATGTGGCCGATAAGGCCCTCAATTTAATTTCCAAAGCAGATTATTCAAACAGATATTCCTACGGTGAACAGATAGAATTTCAAAATCACATATATTCACATAATGGCACACAAAATCATGCTAAACACATAATCATACTCAAATTAAGAACCAATTAGCATACTACAGAACAGGGGTATCACAGTGCTGACTCTACTAAAACTAGAAAAAAAAACGGGCTTGTCCTGCTGAGGAGATTCCCATTGAACTATCTGAGATAGCAAAAAATCTTGGATCATTCATTCAGAATACTAATACTATGATGGTGGAGATTGCTTATAGGATAGGATATTCACATGACCTATCCCAACAAAGGAGATTGGTTAATGAAGAACTTCTGAAATTGCCAATGAGTACTACCCAAAGGTTGATGGCAGCATCTATGATAGTGAAAGATGAAGACAAAGTTGACTTGTTCTTCAGTTTAGATGAGAATGACAAGATAGATTGGGTTTCTTTGCTATTGGAAGGTCATATTTGAATATGGTATCTATTTTATGATGGTCTTTTTGTTTGCCACATGACTTCGGTAATATATTATGTGATACATAAATGTTATAGCTAGGTATTATCGTGGATGCACATGGTGCATAATTTTGCGTGGAAATCATGGATATGTAGACTTGTCCTTTCATTGTGGATTTCCATAGTATGTTTTGAAGGTTGAACTTTTGTTTCACGTATGAATATATGTTATGATTTATTATGTTTTGGCAAGATATGTATGTTGCTATCTTAATTTTCTCTGTTAGCCAATTCATTTTTTTTGTTTTTTAAGTATGGTAATAGGAATGGAAGGGAAACAAGCATATTATGTTGTATTTGTGGAGATGATATCCAAAATTTATAATAGTCAGACAGATTGTAATAAACAGGTTGTTAGAAACAGGATTTTGTCCATTTCAAATTTCAAAGATGATGCCTCTGCTTAGTTACTGCTACTCTTTATGCATCTGTTAACTTTTGATCATTGTGCCTGATGTTTTGGCAATTGTTCTATTTTGATTTTCAAATAGGATTTTGTCAAATTTCAAACAGGATCTTTTTTGGCAAATGTTTTGGCAATTGTTTCAAACAGGCAATTGTTTGGCAAATGTTTCAAACAGGCAATTCTTATGGTAAATTTCAAACAGGATTTTGTTCTTTCATGCTCTTTACTACTGCTCCTTATTATGATGAATACATCAGTTTTCCTCACAAACAGGATCTTTTTTTTTTTTCCCCCTTTCCTGATTTCTTGTACATTTTCTTTTGATTTTCTTTCCTTGAATCCTTATTATAATGAATATATCCGCTTTCCTCACAAAGAGGATCTTTTTTTTTTTTTCCTTTCCTAATTTCTTGTACATTTTCTTTTGATTTTTTTTTGTTGGAATCCTTATTATGATGAATACATTAGCTTTCCTCACTAACTGGATCTCTTTTTTTTTTTTTTCCTTTCCTGATTTCTTGTACATTTTCTTTTAATTTTTTTTCCTTGAATCCTTATTATGATGAATACATCAGCTTTCCTCACAAAATGTGGTATTCATTGATTGATGTTTGAGTTACGGATCTGATATATATTCTGCACAAGCAGTGGCATTCAATAATATGGCTCATGTAATATTAAACACAAATAATTGAGTAAAATTTTATTGATAGTTGGATTCTTTAATATTTACAAAAAAATAAAAAATAAAACAAAACAAAATAGGAGAGAATAATATTGAATAAAAATTTATTGGTAGTTGGATTCAATAATATTTTTTAAAAATATATAAAAAAATAACATTGACCAAAAAAAAAATTTGATTGTTGGATTCTTTAATATTTAAAAAAAATTTATAAAAAAAAGTAGAAGAATAATATTGAGTAAAAATTTATTTATTCTTTAGTTGGTATAAGTCCAAATTTGATAATAATGTAAAGAGTATTTGTGGAATTTCACATGATTAATGTCATCCCTATCTCTCAAAACAAAGATGAACTATTACTAGTCCATTGGTCATCAAACAAACACAATTTTTCTTAATCCCTTCGCTAGCAGTCCCCTCACTAACAATCCCCTCCATCCTACCTCTAAAAACAAACGAGGCCTTTATGTAAGTAGAACAATTCACTTTTTATTTCTTTTTCCGATGTGGGATTATAAAATAAAAGGTAAATAGAAGCTAGCCAACGAAAATTAGAGAGGCATAGCTTAGGTTAGAGAATTTATCATACTCGATCATTTTGTAAACTCATATACATATTAAAAATAAAAATAAAAAATCATTCTAAAGTCATATTCATATGATTTCAATGTATTTATCTTTAATAAAAATATATGATCTATTCATAAAATTATATATATTATTTATTTTAAAAATTTAAATATAATAGAATTACGTGATTATAAATTATAGTCTCACTCAAAGTAAATCAAACTTTAATTTGTTCAGAATGTTGCTAATAAAAACTGAAAATAAATCAAAGTCAATCAACTGACCTCTTCTCCTCTCCGACATGTACCTTATTACATTGTCATTCAGTAGTCATAATCGTAGAATTAACTTCCATTATTGCATTTAGAGCAAAATATTGTTTTAAAAATATAATTAATTGTAGTCATGTAAGCAAGATGAACCCAATCGGGGGAGATGGGTGACAACCTCTAAATTTCGAAACCCTTTTATTATAATAATAATAACATTAATTATTTAAAAAAGCCTTTAAATTATATAAGTTGGTCTCCTATTAGATAAGCATATTTTCACCTTACAGTTTGATGAACCATCTTAGACTATGATAAAAGCTTCTAACCTAAACTATCTCAACCTAAACAATTCACTTTTTCCTTTTTTTCTTGACATAGAATTATTAAATAAAAGTTAGTCAATGGAGATTTTCTTAATTGTTATAAATTAAAAAAATCAGTATGAAATATTGAAACTCTCATAAGGCTCCTCATTGCATGGAATGGAAGTATAAGATTCTCTTTATATGAGTAAAACAACTCATTTTTTTTTCTTCTTTTCCCGATATGAGATTATCAAAATTAAACAACTCATTTAAAATTAAAAAAATCAAAAAAAATAAAATAAGAATTTGAAACTCCTAAAAGGTTTCTCACTACAAAGTCTATTTTCCTTTATATACATAGATTAGTGTTCACCTCATGTATTTTTTTTTTTCTCTTTCAATAGTATCTCTCTTCGATTTTGCTGATAAAAAGAAAAAAAATTGCTTTACTCTTCCCGTCTATTCATGCCATCAAAATCTATCACGAAAAACTTCATTATCTCATGTATTTTTTATTTTTCTCTTTCAATAATATCTCTCTTCGATTTTGCTGATAAAAAGAAAAAATTTTGCTTTACTCTTCCCGTCTATTCATGCCATCAAAATCTATTACGAAAAACTTCTTTTTTTTTATTCTTCACGAGGGAAAGAAAATGGAGAGAGTGACTATTCATGCATAGATGGAAGCATGGAAAAGTAACTCAGTAAGACCATGGACCTTCGCTTTTTATAGTAACAGTTGATGCATTCTTTTCATCTCATTGTTGCTTCTGTTGACTAAACATTCCATCATCTAAAATGGTCCTAAAATCACAATAATCCATTTTTTTAGGAGTCCAATCATCGAGCGGTTTCTGAAAACGGTTTTTGAGACCAAAAAAAAAAAATCAAAAGCAACTCATTGTTTAGAAAATTTCAAAATTGTCTTTGGAAATTTCAAAAATGTACTCTCACACAAAAAACAAAAACAATATAAAATAATAGGTCTTTTTGAAGTTATTATTAGAAAATAAATTAAAAAAACTACACATTGCATTACAGTCCCACAAGAATGCTATCACTGATAATCATAGTTGTCAAATTAGAATTTGAATCGTGAATCGAAATGTTCTCTTACCAAATCATGAATCGAATCGAATTGTGAATCATAAAAATTCGATCATTTTTTCTAAATTACTTATAAAAATATATTTACACACTTAAATATTAAATATATATTATGAATATGAAATATTTAGAATTAAATAAATAAAAATGTTGTTTTGAATGATAATCACATAATTTAATTTGTAAGAAGCTAACGAAGACACCTATCTAAGATTACCATATTACCTTTTTCTTTTTTTAGATTTTTTATCCACCATTAATAAAGGCAGTAACCAAATAAACAAACTATCAATTTTCAAAATAACAATAATTTACAATAATATTGATATTTGGACAATAACCACACACACTTTTCCAAGTAACGGTGACCAAATAATAAAGAATTATTTAGGATCTTTTATTTTAAAGCTTAAAACATTTCAAAATGTATAATTGATTTCACCCATGTAATATTCAATTTAATAAAATATAGATATATAATGCGTATTGTAAATTACTTTAATCTTAAATATCTTTAGAAGATACATTATGTTTTTTAGGGGAAAAAAAAAAAAGGAGGTTAAAATCATATTAGGTCTGACTAAATCTGATTAGATCTTATTAAAAATTTTATGATCAGATTAAAAAAAAAAAAAACTTTATGATTACTAAAATAATAATAAATCATGCAAATATGTTGGTTATTTTGGTATTAAATGATATTATAAGTTGTATGTCATTTTCACTAAAAGGATAGAGGAAAAAGAAAAAGTCGAAAATATGTCAGACATAATAATTTTAAGAATTGCATGAATCGTAAAAAGTGAATCAAATCGTGAATCAATTGTGAATCGTGCGATTTATTAAAGATTCACTTCTGAAATAAATTCACCCATAAATTCATATTGATTTTATAAACGTTGCGAATCGAATCACGAATGATAACAGACCTTATAATTGATCTATTAAGAAAATGGATTAGACATGTTTGGTTGTGTTTTCTTTATTGTGAGACTATGCTTTCCATGAAGACGTGAGTGGATTTCTTTTCTTTATGTCTTTATTTACTGTTTTGTTAAAAAAATTTGATTAGGAATATAGTGGTTGTGCGCTTTGTTAGCCAAATATCCCGTGCAAAAACTTTAAAAAGCAATCCCATGCAAAAGTTTTAAAAACGACAGCTCTGATGGGTAGTATTTATCATTGAAACAATTATTTATGTAATGGATATCCTTGATGAATGCAATTTTTATTTTTGAACTCCCCTCCATGAATCATTGATGAATGCAATTTATTAAAGTTGTTTATAATTTTTTATTTTTTGAAATTTGTATTAAAGTATTTGGTGTATATTTTGTTTATAGTTTATGACATATAAATAATTTAAATAAATTGAAAAAAAATTAATTAAAAGTAAGAATAAGAATATTTTTTTATTTTTTTAACTATCATTCAATTTTAATTTGAGAAAAGTTTTTTTGGGTGGATAATTTGAGAAAAGTTACAATGAAGAAAAACAGAAACTTTTTGGATAGCCAACTAAGAAATGACATGTGGGCCTTTCATCAAAATAAATGTTAGTATGAAAATTATTATTTTATTTTATTTTTAAAAAAAAGGGATAAATAGAAGATAAAATTGATATTAAATTAGCTTATGTTTTTTTATTTTTTTTTCCCTCTTTTTTCATTTTTCCTCACAAATTCATATCTAAGCACAATCTTAAAATTCAATTAAAGAAACAACTTCTCCTCAGGCCACATTTTTGTTTAATAGGACAAGATCAAGAGTAAGTAATAATGTTGGCTTTATGCGTATTAGGACTGAGTAAGGAATTCATAAAATTCGTAATTCGATCTGGTCCAGTACAATTCGATAAATTTGGATTAATTTTTTGAATCCGTGGTGCGATTACAGATTGAAAAATTAAAAATTCGTAATCCACGGATCGGTTCCAGACTGGAACCGATTCGGACAGTATACAAGTAGCCTATATTTATATTATACAACCTCGCCATAGTATCTTCTCTTATTCCATATAAAACCTAAACCCGCATAGTATCTTCTTTTATTACTTTTGTTTGTTAATTTTTAGTTTTAATTTGTAATAGTCTAAATACTTATAGTGGAACCAGTTTTTTTTATAGTTGTTTAAATTTTAGAACAGTATGTCGCTATTATGGAAAGACATGTTGCTATTGTGGAACTAATATGATGCTATGTTTATGTTTTTATGAAATTAAAATTTTCTATATTTTTTTTTTGTTATTTAATTATGTGAATCCATGGTCCTAAACCGATCCAATCCGTATTTAAATGGATAGGTTCGGATTGGTTCTACGATTTAAATGGATTGGATTGGTTCTAATTTTTCAGGAACTGTAGATAACGTATTTGTCCTGAATTTACCTCAATCCGAACCAATCTAAACCATGTTCACCCTTAAATAGTGTATTCTTTATAAATTAAATCATGAGATATTGGATGGTTTGGTAACTTGGTTTCATAATGGTTTGGTAACATTGGTTTTATGGCTTAAAAATAATAATAATAATAAATTTAAAAGGATCTAAAAGTTTCTTAAAAGTCAAAAATTTTTAAAAATAACTCTTAAAAAAGTCAAATTACATTCACATTTTTTTATACAACTATAAAAATCATTTACGAATACCTGAAACTTTTTTTTGGTTAAAAAAATTAAAAACTCAAAAAGTTACTACAAAATTCAAATTCGAACAAGGTGTTAACTAATGGGGTTAACCTGTTCGCTAAGACCCTTGCACATTATTAGGGCATTCACAATGGATGTGTTAAAATTATGTATTAAAGTGTGTGTTATATGACAAAAAGTGTTAAAAGTGAGACCCAAAAATATGTGTTAAGAGTTTGTTAATTTAGTGAGTAAATAGTGAATGAATGGTGGTACAATAGATATGTTTAGGAGTGTGTTAAGGTGTGTGTTAAATATATATATATATATATGTATAATAAATTAAATAAATAAATAATTTAGTTTAATCAAAAAATTTAAGCCCAAGATTAAATTTCAAGTCCAAAAAAAAATCCCAACAAGTTTAAAAAAAAAAAAAAAAATTGCCTTTGACCGGTCAACCGGTAAAACAAAAAAAGTTCCCCTTCGCTAGCTAAAACGCTAGTTGCAGATGACAAACATATTAACACACACCACTAACACACCTACTAACAGCTCCATTGTGAGAGCAAAAACAGAAAATGACTTGCTAAAAAATAACAACTGACACTAAAACACCTACTAGTAGCTCCACTATGGATGCTCTTAGGTGCTGTTTGGGAAGACAGTTTTGGGCTAAATTAGCCACTACTGTCCAAAAGAGGCTAATTTAGCCACTACCGTCCAAATGAGTTTCAGTTGGAAATGTTGAACCCATGGCAGGTTGAAATTACCAAAATGCCCCACGTTAGAAATGTTGAACCCAATTAGCCACTACCGTCCACGTATCTTACCTCAGCTACACTAAAGTCTTACCTCAGCTACACAAGTCATGTCAATAACAAAAAAGGAAAACGTTTTTGAATATTTTTAAATATTTTAATTTCAAAATATTACGATTTTAATTTTTTAAATTTTAAAATATTTTATAAAAATAAATTCAAACTCAATTTTATAAAAATATTTTTAAATATTTTAATTTTTTTGTTATGTATTTGGTTATGATTTGAATGTAAAATTGTGAAAGTAGTATGCAGTTTCGAGTTTTGTGTTTAGTTATAAGTTTTAAAAATAATTTCTTAATTGAGTTTTGTTTTATGTTTTTTATTACGATTTGCGTATAGAGTTGTTTTTAAATTTAAAATATTAACATTTTAAATTATTTAAATTTTTTCAATATTTAAATTTTTACGATTTAAATTTTTTGAATATTTATTTTAATTTTTTACTTATTAAATTTTTTAGATTATTTAAGTTATTTAAATATTTAAAATAAAATTAAAATTAAATTTAAATTTAAAATTAAATTAAATAAAATTGAATTAAAATAAAATTAAAATTAATGTAAAATAAAATTAAATATTTAAAATAAAAATTAAATTAAATTATTTAAAATACACAGAACAATAAAATAAAACCTCACTTTTTGTCATTTTACAGAACATGAAAAAAAAATTAAAATTAACATAAAAATAAAAATAAAAAACACATGAAAAAACAATTAGCAAAAAAAAATTAAAATACACATGAAAAACATCACTTTTTATCATTTTACAGAAAATGAAAAAAAAATTAAAAATAAAAATAAAAAACACATGAAAAAACCATTTGAAAAAAAAAAAAAAAAAAAAAACACCGGACAATAAAATAAAACCTCACTTTTTATCATTTTACAGAAAATGAAAAAAAAAATTAATTTTAAAATCAAAATAAAAAAAACACATGAAAAAACCATTTACAAAAAAAAAAAACAAAACAAAACAAAACCAAATTAATGTAATAAAAAAAACAAATATTAAAATGACCAAAAAAATATATTTGGGTTAACAATTCCATGACACAGCCGCCGCATTCATGATAAAAATTTAAAAAAAAAAAAAATTAGTAAAATGAGTGGTGAAGTCACTATCCGGACAAAATTTAATATCAGGGCAGTTTAGTAATATTACATATTGACACTTCAGCAAAAAGTTAAAAAGTTAAAAAAGTCAAAAAGTCTATCCCAAATCAGACTTTTTAGTCTCAGGCTAAAATAATCAAAAAAATCAAAAAGTTAAAAAACCAACCCACCTCCCAAACGGAGACTAGGTAGTTAATCCTTCAACTCTCCTCATGTGCGTGTGGGTTTGTTTCCTCCGCTTTCAACTTCATTGTATTTAAGATTTTAATGTAATCAAAAAAAATTAAGAATCTATAAATAATTGTGATTTGTGCTATAATTAATTATTCTTTCAAATTGTTGTAATTAAGGTACCTTGTAATTTAAATATATATATATATATATATTATACTAAATGGTTAAAGTGAGGAAAAAAATATGATTATTATTGGTTACAGCTTTTCAAAAACATTTTTCAGAAAATTTTACTTTCTTATTTTTCCTTTTTTTTATTTTTACTGAATTGTTTTAATATTTTAGGTAATTTTTTTTACTTTTTAGACATACCTAATATAAATATACCTAAAAAGTAAAAAAATTGTGAAAAAAACCTTTTAAAAATTCACTAAATACCAAAAATACAAAAAAAAAAAAAATGAATATTTAGTATATTTTTATGTATTTATTAATTTTTTAAAATATTTTTTCACGAATTTTTTACTTTTAGATACATTTAAGTAAGGTGCATCTAAAAAAGTTTTAAAAAAATGTTTAAAATTTTAAAAATATTCACTAAAAATAAAAAAAAAAACACGAAAATAAAAAAAATTCATTGTGTTTTTTTTTTTTTTTTTTTTTTTTTTTTTTTTTTTTTTTTATTTTTTTTGTTTGAAAAAAAAAAAAAAAAAATTAAAAAAAAAAAAAAGATAGGTAGGCTTTTTTAGTAGAATAGGTATATATAGGTAGGCTTTGAAAATGAGAGGATATGCTTTGAAAAAAATATAGGGTTTTTTTTAGATTAGATATATATAATATATAATATATATATATAATATATATATATATATATATATATAAAAAAAAGAGAGAAGAATTTTTTTTTTTTTTTTTTTTTTTTTTTTTTTTTGTTTCAATCATTAATTTGGAGGAGAATTTGAAATTGTAATGATATATTTTTTGGAAAATCAAACAACCATTTTTTTTCAAAAAACAGTTTTCAAATCAATTTTTCAAAAAACCACAACCAAGCATGCTGATTAGTTTTCAAAAAACTTAATCCAAAACACTTAAATCAAACACACTGATTATTATTATTATTATTATTTTATTTTTGTGTGGAATGGAAGAGAGAAGCAGATAATCTAGATAAGTGAGATTTATCTTTCAACGCTACTAGGTAGCTCAAAATCTTTCTGGTCCGACTGACTCAAATTCTAAAACGACGTCATTTTAGTCATTTTTTTTTTCCTCTCTTTTCTCTCTGAAAAGAGGCGAGAGAAGAAAGGGGAAGAAAAAAAGAAGACGGAGGACGAGAGAAGAAAGAGAAAAGATGGAGGAGGAATAGAGAGAGAGAGAGAAAGAGCCAGAACTTCCTCTACTCATCGGTGCGGCCATCACCGTCGCACCCCCCTCTGTGTGACCCACCCATGCCGCCATAACTGTCACACCCTCCTCTGTGTGTCCACACATAGATCTGTGTATAGATCTCTCTCTCTCTCTCTCTCTCTCTCTCTCTCTCTGTGAGAATCCATTGATGAAGACGACCCATCTCCTTGCCTCATTTCTCTTCTTTCTAGACGACCCCCTTTGTTCAATTCAATCCCCCAAAACTGTAATTTTCATAAGATGATTGTTTTTGTTTGTATAGTTCATCATGTGATTTGGGTTTGTTTGTAAAAAGTACAAAAAGATAGAAGATGATTTTTTTGTTTATTTTGTTTTGTTGAGCAGAAAAGGCGAAATGGGTTGGGAAATCAATCGATTTAGAGTTTTATTCCCGGAATCAGAGCTCTGGCGGGAAGTCAGAGGAACTATAAGAAGACCAAATTAGAGCTCCTCTGTTCCTTCTCTCTTTTTTTCTTCTCTTCTCTTTCTCTTTCTCTCTCTCTTTCTCACAAACCAATTTCAGAGAGAAAAGAAAGAAAGAAGGGAAGAAAAAAACAAGTGTCAAAACGACGTCATTTTGGCACTATCAAAATTCGGGCCATTCGAGCCCCATGAATGTCGAGCTACCAGGCATTTTCCTTTATCTTTTGTTAGAAAACCCTTCAAAATTATTTTCTAAATTAATTAAAAGTATTTCTGCACAAAAAATAAAATAAATATGAAAACTGTGGGTTTTTGAAATTTTCATTATTTCTTGTTTTGTAAAAACACAAAGAAAGAAAGTGAAACGAAAGAAAATATATATATATATATATAAACTATACCAATCAATGACAGTTTGGAATGTGTGAGAAAGTGAATTAAATGAGTGAGAAAGATGGAAAAGCATTTAAAAAATAGGAAGAAGAATGTATAAATGGGGCTCTGGCTAGTGCATGCATGAATAAGCTCTCTTTCGCGACTTCATTCAAACTAACAAAATTGTTGAACGCAAAAGACATTATTGACAAAGTGTCAATCTTCTTTTCAAGCTCTTTTTCAGTCCATTGTCTACATTGGATGAGTGCAACCACTAGGTCACTCAATCCATCATCTAAAGGTCTACGAATAATGATTAAAAAATAAAAATAAAAAAACTAAGGGTTTTAAATTTTCAAAGGTCTAGTGAGATAAGAGTTTATTTTGATGTTCGGCCTAAAGTTTTCAATAATCTTGAGCCACTAGTCTGTGTTGCATCACCATGGGTTTTATTATGATAATTTCATCTTATAATTCTACTAGTATAATACCCATGCTATGCACAGGTTAAAATAAATAATTAAAAATTATTTTTAAAATTAAATTATAACAAAAACTTTATTTATAATATAAAATATAATTTATTTAACATTAATTACTTCCCATATAGTAATTATATTTACAATAAAATATAAATATATTTCGTCTTGATGAATTTCGTAATTTTAGTTTTTCAATTTACCAATTATCTCATATCTATTATGTAAAATCAATTACCTTCTTAATAAATCAAAATTGAAGAATAAATAAAAAAAATAGAAAAGAAAAAAAATAGAGTATCAGTGACCCCAATCTTCAATCCACTCCTTAAATAAAATTTCGATGATTTCTATCATGCTAAGCTACTACGTATAACCTCTAAAATAGTCTCATTAAATATTAGTTAATTATATTTACTAATATTTTAAATGTTAGACCAATTGAACATTTGCCAAACCCTATAGCCATTTTCTTAATTTGAACTCCATATAGATCATTTTTAATTTTTGATTTTTTATATTTTTTAATTGTTTTATATTAAAAAAATTTAGAACAAATATACTAAACGAATAAATTAAACTGAATATGTATATAAAACAATTTAATTCTAGCCCATAGGCCTAAGTTTTTTTATTGTGTATTTGATTGAAAATGTGTTAAAACATTTTAATGGATGGTACCTAAATCTCACAACTTGAGCCAGAATGACTACTTTGCTTATAGTTAGCATGGTTCAAATAAAAAGTAATACATGTACTAAATATGAATTTATAATTTTTTTTCTCATTTGTTAATAAATTTATGCATAATCCACATTTTAAATAAGAATTTTATAAATTTTTAAGAGTTAATCAAAAACTTTAAATAAAAAAAAAGAGAGAGAGAGAGACACGATACATTATAAATATGTATGAAATAACTTTATTAATAAACTATTTTTATTAAAAAAAAATTGTATACTTAATCAAATAGTTCTTTTAGCATTTGAAAATTTAATATTTATGAATAAATTTAATATTTTCAAATACTCCAAGCATTTTTCACATTTAAAATTTATGAATAAATTTATGTAATTTAAAAATTTTATACTTTATTAAAACTTTTAGCATTACAAAATCAATAATTAAGTTTTATCAAATGTGCTTTAAATCTAATCATCAACCTATTTTTTAAACAAAATTTTCTCATTCAAAATTTTGGCAAATATTTATTTAGGAAAACTATCCACATGTTAATGCACCATGTTCACGATCGTTATTAAGCTTATGTAACTTAGGGCCTTATCTAAATGCACCTTGTATTTTTTAAATTTTGTTTAATGTTTGGCATGACCCATAACATGGTTATAAATTATAAGTAAAATTTTAAATTATTTAACTTAAAATAAGTTGTAAATTTATTTGGTGCAATGTGACTTTTGGTAATCCATATAACATTTTTATTGTGTAAATATATATAATGCCTCAAAAGTTATTACTAAGATGAAAAATATGAGATTCTTATATTCATATATATTTAAAGATTTCAAATAAGTTTTTTTTAAAATAAAAAAAAAAAGAAGTTACAAATTGCAGTTTAAAAAACCTCTATTTTTTAGCCAAATAAGCTATAAAAATATCAAATAAATTATAATTTAAAATTACAACCAAATAAACTTAGTCACACAATAAAATATAATATAATATAACATAAAAATATAATAAGTACAACATTATTTAAGAAAAAGTGCACCAACTATAAAATCTGAAAATTAAAAATAAACCTTATAAAAATTTTGAAATATGAAATCATGGAAATTACAAAATAGAAATGCATAAGTAATATTACAACCATATGCATCATCCAAAAGAAGAAGAAACTTACAATTAAAATTTGTTAATAAATATGCACATTTTCTCAATAGTCTCTGTCATCCATATTTACGTACTTGATAAATATATATTTTAAACCATTGAATTTCGATGGTAGAGATTGGAGATTTATTTTACAAAATACACTTAGATTAAAAAAGCATGCAATAAATTTTTAGAAATTAACATAATTATTAGATGCATAATAGAAATAAGGATGTGGGAGGGTAAAGATTAGAAATTGATCTTTAAAAAAATAAATAAACAAAACATAAACTTATAATGAAAAATTTTATTAAATGAATTCTTCACAATTGCTCCATCACTGACTGTTACAACACTTGATAAACAATGACTCTAATTTGACTCCAATCCAATAAATACAAGAGAAAATATTTATGTGAGATGTGAATTGCTTCTCCTAATTTGTGTTGCACAATTTTAAAATTGATTTAGTCTTCTTTCTTTTTAAAAGTCATAAATTATGAGAAAATTAGATTTTTTTTTTTTAATAGTTATATGGCACACTTTTTATTTTTGAAATTGGTTAGCATACTTTCCTTTTAAATTTCATAAATCATTAGATAATTATATTTTTATTGTTGAGAAAGTGTTACCCAATAGATTTTTATAAAACAACATAAACTTACAATGAAAAAATTTATCAATTAAATTATTCACAATTGCACCATCACTAACAGTTACAACACTTGATGAACACCGACTCTAATTTGACTCCAATCCAATAAGTGTAAGGGGTGAGCAATGGATATATCGATCCGCCCAAACCGATCCAATCCGCCGCATTTTGGACGGATGCATGATAATGAGCAGTCGGTTGCGGATAGATTTTTTTTCAATCCGCCTAGTGTTGGATGGATAGAGGATTTAAGGTTTCTTTAGCCGCAACCGAACCGCCAAACCGTGAGCACCCTTAGTAATTTGTAAGACTTTGTATTTTCAATTTATTTAGATATTCTGTTTATGTTTTCAATTGAAAAAAAGTTTAAATATTCTGTTGACTATGTTCTATTGAAAAAAATTTTCAACTTGAATATATTTTTTTATTTTTAAATCTAACTTTAAAAATAATAAATAAAAAAGATGATATATGGTTTATTTTTATTTTCAAAAATAGATATAGATGTAACAATACAGAGGCATAAAATCTCTACTACTACTTTGTTCATGACTTTGGTGGTTTGAATTATTTTTATATGTTAAGAACCACTAATTATAATACTTTATGTAGATAAGGCATTCTGTGATTGTAATATGTGAATGAGGCATGCGATGATTATAATATTCTAAAATTTCAAACTTTCTTTCTTTGGATAGGGTGTGCAGTGATTGTAATACTTTTTTAAGTCATTGACCATAATACTTTTTTTTTTTTTGAGTAAGTGCACAAGTTAAATTATGTTAAAAAATTATAAAATTTTAAACTGCTAAACCGATTCGCATCTATCCGCCAATCCGCTCAATCTACATCCGCCGGATTGGCGGACGAATACGGATTGATTTTCTCTAATCCACTAATCTGGTGGACGAATAGTGGATTGAAAGTTCCATGGCTACAACCAACCCACGCCAAACCCCAAGAGAGAAGATTTATGGAATATGTGAATTGCTTCTCATAATTTGTGATATACAATTTTAAATTTTTTAAATTGATTTAGCCTTCTTTCTTTTTAAAAGTCATAAATTATGAGAAACTTATATTTTTTTTTTAATAATTATATGGCACACTTTTGAATTTTGAAATGGGTTAATATACTTTCTTTTTAAATTTTATAAATTATTAGATAGTTATATTTTTATTGTGGAGAAAGTGTTACCCAATAGATTTTTTAATTTTTTTAATAATAAATAAAAATTAATCAAGAAACTTAGTATGTGAGTTTGGAAATAAATAAATAAATAAATATAATTTTGAAAGCTTGCTATATTGAATTTTAAAAGGAGCATCATTATAAATTTTGAAAAAGATTTCTATATTAGTTATAGCATAGATAACGTGACCATTTGAAAGGTTTTATAAATTTTAAATTCTGTTGAATTGTTTATCATATTTAATTACACATAATTTTAAATCTTGAAATATAAAGATATATATATATATATATAAATCATAAATTATGGAATAATTAGAATTTTTTTATGATTATAATTAAATTTTTGTGAATTGCTTCCATATTAGTGGCACACAAATTTAAATTTTAAAATAATTGAGCATATTTTCTTTTTAGAAGTCGTAATTTATCGAATAATTAGAATATAATTGTTATGGTTAAATTAGAGTTAATCAATAAACTTTTTTAAAAATAAAAAATAATTAAACTTTAGTAAATTGCTTCCATATATAGTAGCACACTGTAGCAACCCCGATTTTTCGTAAGTCATTATTTATTATTATTGCCTTATTTTATTTTTGGACTTCATTAATTGTGTGATTACATGAAAATTTAATGTGTTGTTTAGTTAATTTAATGTGATATTTAATTAATTTAATGTGGTATTTAATTATATATAATTAATCAGAATATTTATATTTATATATTCATATATACAAAAAGAAAAGAAAAGAAGAGAGCATTACATGTATTGTTTTTATAAAATATATTTATATATATTGTAGTTATTTAATAACATAAAATATATATATATATATTATATTTATTTAGGTTGTATTTATATTGTATTTGTATTATATAATATAATAACTATCAGGTTTTATAACAAGTGTTTAGGTTATATAACGAGTGTTTTATAACCAATTAAGGAAAAAGAGAAGTAGAGGTAGCAGTTACGGGAGAGAGAGAGAGAGAGAGATTAATCACAAAATAGAGATGCAGCAGAGAGAGAGGGGACCGGCGGGGAAGAGAAGAAGAAAAGAGTTGGGGGTTTTATTTTGGTGATTTTATTAATCTTTTAAATATTTCTTTGATTTTCAAAAAAATATTGTGAGTACAAAATTTACTTCCCTTGATTTATATTTAATTTGTTGTTTTTATTTATTTATTTGATGTTGAATTAATTTCATATTTACATGTAGATGATTGATTGATTTTAATTATTTTGATTAGTTGTGTATGTAAGATTTAGGATTTTTAGATGATTGATTAATTTAAATTATTTTGATTAGTTGTGTAGGTAAGGTTTAGAATTTTTAGATGATTGATTGATTTTAATTATTTTGATTAGTTGTGTATGCAAGGCGTAGGGTTTTTATATGGATTTATTTTATGGTTGTAATTACACTCATGGATATATGAAATTAAAATAAATTACGAACCCATAAATAAATTCCTTACACTCCACCATGACTCCATAGATTGTTATATTATTTACGTGTTGGTGAGAAAGAGTGTATGAAAAAAAAAAGTGAGGATTATGAGATTTATTTGAATGACTTAAGCTTGGCATTGTTATATTTATTCTCATGAGTGAGATGTTGTGTATATATATATATATTGTTGTCTCGTTCTCATGAGTAGACTAGTGCTTTGATTTACGCGCGTATGTATATGTTAACCATTCGGGGAGTGTGGGTCAAACTCAAGACGATATCCCCGTGCAAATTTGGCTCCGGAGCGGTGTTAGGTATACGGGAGGCAGATATATCTGTAGGCCGGAAGTGGAGGCCAAAGTGGTGGAGTTAAGGTACAAAGAATTTAATTATGAGTTTATTAGTATAGTATGAATCGTATTGATTTGTACATGTTGAAAAATAATAAACGATCTTGATAAATTATGAAATTTGAGCAGAGGCATGTATACGTGATTTTGGACAACTTTTGTGTTTTAACTTTTAATTAAAAAGATAGGTTAGAACTTATAATCGGATAATATTGATTATTGTAGTTTTGATTTATTTTAGTAATTCAGATTTTAGAGACTGTTTTAACCCATGAAACGAGCTCATCTTTAATGGTTTCGCGTAAACTCAAGTAAAATATTATTCTGCACACTTTTCGTGATTTGAAATTTTTTGAAAAAAGTCATCTTAGGACAGTTTATGTTCGTTTTCAGTTTTAGATTTTTCGGTTGAAATCCGTCTAGGTTCTTCTATCAAATTTTTCTCTCAACCTATTCAGTTTCTACTAAATTCGTTCGTGTTTTCTTTTAGGAAATTTTATTATGTACAACTTTCGTTCTTTGAGTTTTGGTCAATTCGAATTATTTAAGTATGAAATGGTGCATTTTTATAGCAAGTTGCTTATGATTAAATTATACTAACTTTATTTTTTTTGCAAGATGGTGAGTCTTACTAATTTTTTTGTGGGCTAACTCACCATATTTTTATTTCTATTTTATTTATTTCATACTGAATTTATATTTCATTGTGTATGGGCAAGAAATTAAATGCCACTGTATCTCGAGAAACTATCCATTCGTCTCGGTGCGAATAGAACTACTTGTCTTATCCCGTAACAAGAATTAAATGTATTTTTGTTTGTGTCTGGTGGACACGTGGGTGTTAAATCTTGTACTCATACTAGTATACCTGTATACTAACCCGTTTTGTCTCTTGGCAACTCATGTGCGTTTTGTTTGAGCGCAGCCGAGCTTCCTTTGCAGGATTAGTTGGGGCTACGGTGGTGACGTGGAATTACTATAATGTTGGACATGTCTCTTGGATTTCTTTTGTTTTCTTGAGCTTAGGGTTGATATTAGTTTATGTATTTATTTTTATTTTTTTTTATGACTTTAGTATTGGAATAATTTGGCATGGTTTATAACCATACATTATTTAAGTTATTTTGACTATTTATTGATACTTTAATATTGGAGGTATTGGATAGTTATGAGATTATGGTAGATGATTTGGTTAGCGTTTAGTTTTTTTGTTTCAGCCCTAGGATTTAGATAATGGAATATTGATTGGGGTTTAGTCCTAATTTAATATTTAATTGTAATTCTAGGGTGTGACAGACACAAATTTAAATTTTGAAATAGTTGAGCATACTTCTATTTTAAAAATCGAAATTTATGGAATAATTAGAGATTTATTGTTATGATTAAATAAAAATTTAACCAATAGAATGTTTTTTATTATTTAAAAATAAAAAAATCAAAAAAATTTAGTTTGAGGGTTTAGAGTTCCCACAAGTCTTATCATTAGAAAGTCCATTTTTCTTATATAGTAAGATAATAATATTCTTTTTTTTTTTGGTGAAACTCAATCTAGTAGAATTTGTTTAAATAAAAAAAAAATTAATAACAAAATGAAAATGACAAACTATAAACTACCAATGACTCATGTCCTTGTGTGCTTCCTGAAATCAATATTTACCTGCCAAATACAACTTCTACATTTTCTCACGCTTGTTAGTTTTGGCGGCCCTCATTGGACCCTTTTCTTGTTCTCCTCTCTCACCCACCTCGTGACTTCATGAGCCCAATTAGGGATGTAATTCGTTTGATACAATCGGTATTGGAGCCAGTGTCACTGCCGTGCATGAAGTAGAGCAGTGATTGTTATACGGCCCGTGGAATTCATTTCGGGTCTTATTTTGATAATCTGAATCGTTGAAAATTTAGAAAATATCGAGAACAATATATCTACAAAAAAATCAAGTTTATTGGATATCAATAACTTGTTCATCAAATAACATCTTTATATAAAATAAAATAAAAAAATGAATATGTATGTATCAAACTAAATATAAATGTTACTTGATGAACATGTTATTGATATCTGATCAACTTGATTTTTTTACAAGTATATTGTTCTCGATATTTTTAAAATTTTCAACGGTTCGGATCATCAAAATAGAACCCGAAATGAGTTTCATGGACAGCACAGCAGTCACTGATATGCTTCATGCACAGCAGTGACACTATATTCGTCGGTATTTAGGTAACAAATTGTGCAAAACCTATAATGTCGGTTTTATTATTTTAAATACCAATACAAACCGCTTCTCCTATCAAACCGCACTGAATCAAACCGAACCGATTGAAACAGTTCGGAATGGTTTGGTTCAGTGAGATTTAATCGGTTTAGAACATTTCAAACTTGAGCCACTTTTAAATATAATCACTAATCTATATAAAAATATTAAATTAGTTATTTGTCCACCATTTTAAACATATTCAATCTATCCATTTAATAAATACTTTTCAATTCCTAAATTAATAAAAACAAAAGTAAAAACAAACACACACACACACACACAAAAAAAAAGAGTTAAACATACTAAGATTTCAAGAATAATGAATTAGAGTTAAGATTATATATAATACAAACTTAGGTTATAAAAATAAAGGTGATAAGGTTTAATTTATCATACTTATTAATATCATTATATTATTAGATTATATATATAATAAATACAATATATATTGAACCGATCGGTTTCAATTTAGTACGGTGTACAAGGTGCTTAAACCGATACCGAACCGAAAATCGAAAAAAAATCAAATTTAAAAATTGCATAGATCGATTCTTGTTAAAAAAAAACAAACCAATTATAGCCAATTTGGTTCGATTTTACATCCCCAAGTCCAATCTTCCAACATTTCTACTGCTAGACGTCTTAACTTCCCTTCTTTCTCAATTGCTCTTGTCTATCACCACTATTTTGCTAAATCTCTAAACTCATTTATATTTGTATATAAAATATTGAATTTGGCAAGTCTACATTATATATATATATATATATAAATTAAGTAACGTTAGAATTATCATATTTGGATATTATATGATCTGACAACTTACATGATACTTGTGGGGGCATATTTTTGTGAATGACAACACGTGGCCCAGGTGGCACCGAAGCGTCAACCGGGGTGCCACGTGTCTTGATCATGGCGCCGAGGTGATCTCGACTAGGCCAAGGCAATCTGCGGAGATACCGACATCCGAAATAAATGGGTAATGGACAAGAGTCCTAGAATAGGGGAGGGCCTCAGTCTGGATAAAGATAAAGCTCTTAGGGAGTTTATCTTTATCTATTTGAGAGTCCAAGATGAGCATTGAGCCTGAGTCCAAGAGAAGCTAGGCTTCTACAAGGATCAGGTTAGTGTTGGCTATAAAAGTAAGGCACCCTCGTAGGTCTAAGGTACGCTTTTTATATTTTGACTAGTGAGTTAAGCACTAATTGCTATCTTTGAGAGATAACTGAGTATTGATTTGATCGTCAGAGTGCCTCTAGATGGACGAACCACTGCCGGAGTCTTATCTTTCTATGACAGGTTACTCAGGCGAGATCTATTATACTGGTGCTCTCCAGCTGGGTATCTGTTTGGCAGTGTGGTCAAAAATCAGCACACATAATTTGGCACCATCTATGGGAATCATAAGAATAATAGATGGCCAACGACGGGCAGAAAAAAAGGATTTGGGGCAATATCCCTAGTGGGAGTGGTAAAAACATCGAACCTAACATAGAGGAGGACAATTGTAATGAAGAACCTCGGGATAAGAATCCCGAAGAGAAAGACGTCGACCAAGAGGGAGCCGTACCGAAGAAAGCATGTCAGGGCGGATATTACAATGAAAGCGACCTCCAAGTATGGAAAGATAGATGCCTAAGGAGGGACGACGAGATGAAGGGAATGGCAAACAAATTGGTAGACCTACAATCGGTCGTCAATTTCATGATGCAGAACAATGTCATGCAGCCACCATTCCCATTGGAGGACACGCCGATTCCAGTGGCCAAGAACGATGCCCAAAAAGAGAGGCAGAAAGCAATCCCCGCAGTCCCTCAGCATGACAAGGGAAGGGAGCATTCGTATTGGCCTTCATGGGAGGTCAGGCAAGGAGAATCGATGAGAGGAGAGTTCCAGAAGACACATCGTGCCAAAGAAGCCTACACCAAAGAACGTCGACATGTTCAAGGGAAGGAGTTTTGTTTCGACACAACTAATAGAGGAAGGTCTAAGAGGACTCATAATGACACCAGGAGTAACGCACCAAAAAGGCTGAAATTTGTTGACAGCCAAGCTCTTAGATGGACCAAGGAGGATTTAAGGAATTACCTCCAGAGGAAGCGACAAGAAGCCAAGGTAATAAATCCGGTCAAGCCAAGAATGCCATTTTCGGTAGAATTGGACAAGTTTGAGGTTCCAAAAAGGTTTTACATGCCGAGATTCCAAATATACGACGGTAAGTCTGATCTCAACTTCCATGTCGGCTTATACTTAAACTCAATGGCACTGTACACCGAGAACGAGCCGTTGCTCTGCAAGGTGTTCCCCTCATCCTTTGGGGAAATCGCATTAGATTGGTTTCACAAGTTGCTGAAAGGAACTGTGAAAAGCTGGAAAGGCCTGGCCGAGATGTTTGTGGCTAGGTTTGTTACAAACAAACTGTAGCCGTTGAGGGTAGACTCCTAATGGCTTTGAGAATTGGCGAGGATGAAAACCTCAGGGCTTATGCTAAGAGGTATTATAAGGTGTTTAACCGAATACCAGGGTGCAACCAAGACGTGGCAGTCGTGTCTTTTAAGAACGGCCTAAACGATGACTGTCTGCTTCAAAAATCACTAGCAAAGACACTGCCAAAAAGTATGGAGGAACTAATGGCCAGAATTGAGAAATATGCTAAAGTAGAGAAAGACACGCCAGGGACAAAGGCATCAAAGCAAGAGAAGAGAAACGGCTCACTGAAGCAAGGCCGAGGTAATACAAACTTTAACAGATAAGAAACGGGACTGAGGGCTACACAGGCAATCACCACAGTGTTTCGGATCCCGGTTTACAAAGTCCTAGAAAGAATCAGGAATCAGCCTTACTATAGAGCACCAGAAAAGATTCCTAACAAATTTATGGGAAGAAGTCTGGGGAAGCGTTATGCCTACCACAATGAGGATGGGCATCTAACTCAAGAGTGCAGGACCCTAAAGGCACATTTGGAAGATCTGGTACGACAAGGTCATTTAAGGGACCTAGTAGATGAGGCTAGGACAAGGGAAGAGTAAGTAAGACTACCCCAGGCGCTAGTAGCACCACCTCCACCAGCACCACAACCGCAAGCAGACAGACCTCGAGTGATCAATGTGATTCACTCAAAGGTCAATGAGAATGAAGTACGTAGGGAGACTCAGAAGGTGAAACACTTACAGCATGTGTATTAGGTCCAGCAAAAAAGGCCTAGGGCAGACAAGTGCCAGGGACCAATGGTGTCCTTTACTGAAGCCAACCTAGACATGGTGCAGCATCCACAAACGATGCTCTGGTAATATCCCTCAAGGTTGGAGAGTGCTAGGTAAAGCACATTCTGGTTAACCAAGGCAGCTCTTGTGACATCATGTATGTCAGATGTTACAAGGAGCTCGGCCTTCACCAAGATGATCTGGAACAGTCCAACAGTCCAATGGTTGGGTTCAATGAAACATTGATGTGGCCCTTGAGAGTAATAAATTTGGAGGTGCTGGCAGGCACCAAGAAGGTAAGCACAGAGTTCACAATAATTGACACCCCCTCCCCTTACAATGCTATCTTGGGAAGGCCATGGCTGCATGCAATGAGAGTTGTTCCCTCAACACTGCACCAACTGTTGTAGTTCCCAACAAAGCATGGAATTGAGGAGGTCAGAAGAGATCAGGTGCAGGCAAAGAATTGCTCTGTGGCAGTAATGAAATCCATCTGCCACGTACGAGAACAGACACAGTCAAGATTAAGGATGAAGACATGGAGGTCCTAGATGACGTCGGCAAATAACCAGCTGACAAAAGCGAGGAAGCTTTAAAAAAGATCATGGTCCAACAAGAGAATGAAGAACGCTTCTTCCTTCCCGGCTCAGGTTTGGCCGAGGAGGAGAAAAGGAAGTTAGAAGCATTCTTATGAGAAAACATTGAGGTGTTTACCTGGACGCCATACGAGATGTCTGACATTGACCCTAAGGTCAGTTGTCATAGTCTGAATGTAGACAGGTCAGCTAAACCTATCATCCAACGAGCAAGAAGGCTGACCTTGATGCATGTTGAGGCAGTAGAAGAGGATGTGGATAAACTATTGGAGGCCAGAGCCATTTGAGAAGTAAACTACCCAACTTGGTTGTCAAACACAGTTGTTGTGAAAAAGAAAAATGAAAAGTGGAGGGTCTGTGTGAACTTCACTAGCCTAAATAAAGCTTGTCCTAAAGATAGTTTCCCACTCCCCAAAATCGATCAATTGATGGATGCCACTTCAGGACATGGAATGATGAGCTTCCTGGACGCTTATAGGAGATACCATCAGATAGCAATGTACCCCTCTGATGAAGAAAAGACTGCATTCATCACCTCAAAAGGGCTGTATTGCTATAGAGTGATGCCTTTCGGGTTGAAAAATGTAGGAGCAACCTACCAGAGGTTGGTGACCAAGATATTCAGACATCTAATTGGCAAAACAGTGGAAGTATACATTGACGACATGATCGTAAAGAACAAAGAACCTAAGGATCATCTAGCCGACTTAAAGGCAATTTTTGACATCCTTAGAACATATCGGCTCCGACTCAATGCTTCGAAATGCATATTTGGAGTTAGGTCTGGTAAGTTCTTAGGATACTTGGTTACCAGAAGGGGCATTGAGGCAAGCCCAGATCAAATCAAGGCCATCCTGGACTTGAAGAGCCCAACATCGGCAAAACAAGTGCAGATGTTGACTAGAATGGCCATAACCCTGAATAAGTTCATAAGCAGAAGTTCTGACAAATGCAAACCTTTTTTAGTTTAGTAAAGAAGGCCACAGATTTTTTGTGGACAGAGGAGTGCGAAGTCGCCTTAGCCAACCTAAAAAAATACCTGACCACACCTCCAATTCTCTCAAATCCAGTACCTGGAAAGGAGTTGTTCTTATACTTGGCGGTTTTGGAGCATACAGTGAGTGCAGTGGTAATCAAAGAAGAGAAGAGAGAACAGAAGGCAATTTACTATGTGAGTAAAACCCTAGCAGGTGCAAAAACCAAGTATTTACCCCTGGAGAAATTGACACTAGCCTTGATAATGGCCTTCAAGAAGTTGAACCACTATTTTCAAGCCCACAAGATTATGGTATTGACTGAACACCCCTTGAAGTCTCTACTACAGCAAAGAGATCTAATAGGCAGGGTGGCCAGATGGACAATGGTATTGGGCCAATACGATTTAGAGTTCAGACCCAGAACAGTAATCAAAGGCCAGGTTCTGACTGACTTCGTGGCTGAGTTCACACCTGGCGCCATACCACATCGGGCTCTGAAGAGCCATGGTTTAGGCTATCTAGGTGAATAAGAAAAAACCCAGATGGGGATGAAAATCCCCACAGCAGAGCAAAAGAAAGAAGAAAAACCCAAACCCTGCGACATTTACATCGGCGACTCCTTCCACCTGTTTGTTGCTGCGAGTTCAAACCGTCAAGGAGCAGGGGCAGAAGTAGTGCTAGTATCGCCAGATGGACGGATATTAGAACAATCTATTCATTTGGGGTTTAAGACCTCAAACAACGAAGCAGAATATGAAGCACTGATCGCAGGATTAAAGTTGGCAACAGCAATGGAAGACGACGAGGTGGTGGTCTTCTGTGACTCCCAGCTTATTATCAACCAGGTAACAGGCGAATACGCAGCCCAAGATGAAATAATGATAGCCTATGTAAAAAAGGTTGTCAGATTGGTAGCCTTATTTCAGGATTGCCAACTACAGCAAGTTAGCCAAGATAACAACAACCATACCGATGCCTTGGCTAACCTGGCTAGTGCAATAAAATCAAGAAAGGCAAGAACAATAATGGTTAATTATTTGTCAGGCATAAGTATGGAACCACTGAACACAAAGTATGAAGCAATGTGTGTAGAGATGGGACCAAGTTGGATGGATACAATATTAGTATTCCTTAGAGATGGGAAACTGCTAGATGATTACAAAGAAGCACACAAGACCAGACTGAAGTCGGCGAGGTTCAGTCTGACAGCAGAAGGACATCTCTATAGAAGATCTTTTACTGGTCCCCTTTTGAGATGTGTGCATCATTCACAAGTTGAAGACTTCTTGTATGAAATACACGAAAGAGTATGTGGAAACCACGCTGGGGGCAGGTCACTTGCTCATAGGGCCATTACTCAGGGGTACTGGTGGCCCTATATACAGAAAAATGCTGAAGCTTATGTCAGAAAGTGTGAGAAGTGTCAGAGGTTTGCACTTTTGATACATCAACCAGCAACAGATTTAAACCTAGTGTCCAGCCCTTGGCCATTTGCCCAGTGGGGCATGAATCTTGTTGAACAACTACCTCAAGCGACTGGACAAAGGAAGTTCCTGCTGGTAGCAACTGACTATTTCACAAAGTGGGTAGAAGCAAAACCCCTCGCAAAGATTCGGGACATTGATGTAAAGAACTTCATATGGAAGAACATCATCACCAGGTTTAGGATCCCAAGGACAATATAGTAGACAATGGCACACAGTTTGTCAGTAAGCTAATCAAGAGCTTCTGTGCCAAGTACAAAATCAAGATTTGCTACTCCACTCCAAGCTTCCCTCAAAGCAATGGTCAGGCAGAAGCGTTCAACAAAACTATCTTGGATGGGATCAAAAATAGGCTGGAAATAGCAAAGGAAAAGTGGGCGGAAGAGTTGCCCAATGTACTCTGGGCATATCAGACTACACCGAGAAAATCAACTGGGGAATCCCCATTTGCCATGGCTTATGGCACAGAGGCAGTTATCCCATTGGAAGTCGGCATCCCAGGGATCAAAACCTAGGGAGTAGAGAATGGGACTAATGAGGCATTCCTGGCCTAAGATTTGGACCTGTTGAAAGAAATAAGTGAAAGAGCAGCAATTCGGCTGGGGGCATACCAGCAACAACTTGCTAGAGCTTACAACAAGAAGGTTAACCCAATAGAATTCAAAGTTGGGGACCTTGTGCTGAGGAAAGTAGTCGGCAACAAGAAGGATCCCAAAAAGGGCAAGCTTTACCCAAATTAGGAGGGACCTTATAAAATTATCTCGGTTGCTGGTAATGGTGCATATCGGCTTAAGGACAGTGATGGCAAAGAGTTGCCAAGACCTTGGAACACTTGTAACTTGAAGTTTTTCTATCATTAGATTTTTGTTTTTTAAAGTTTATGTTATTAGCCAAAGTAATAATACAATTTTAACTTGATTTTTAATTTCAAACTTGTGTAAAACAACTAACCAGCCCTTTGACGATGTTTCTCAGTAAAACATGACGAATACCTTAGACTTATTATATGGCAAAGTTGAATTATACTTGCATATAATAGAGTTGAACTAAGTTAACGATATTTCTAAGTGAAACATGACAAATAACTTAGACTTATTATATGGCAGAGTTGAATTATACTTGCATATAGTAGAGTTAAACTAAGTTGGCGATGATTCTAAGTGAAATATGACGAATAACTTAGACTCATTATATAGCAAAGTTGAAATTATACTTACATATAATGGAGTTGAACTGAGTTGGATTAACCTAGACTTTCCATGTCGACAGAATCAAACTTAGAATGGAGCTAAGTGCATTTCAGTGAGATTAACAAAGAAACCAAGGTTGAGAACCTCGGCTAGTCTTTGTTTACATGTAACTTCAGCAACAAGATCATAAGCACATGCTTAATGTGAACATAAGTAACACTTAAGTTCACATTAGGATGCAGGGAGCTGGAGAATGATGAATAAAAGTTAAAGTGCTTAAGAGTTGAAATTTTATAGAAAAATTTACAAAGCTAGAGTTGGCTTAACGCTAGTTGAAATTTTCAGAAAAATTTACAAGTTGAAGTTAAGCCGAGGTAATATTGCAAAGAAGTACATGCGGACTTGCCGAGACGACCAGGTTGCCAAACCTGGGGAGTATAGAAGACAGAAGTCTTGATAAGAAAGAGTGAAGTGGCAAGTTTAAACCAACACTTGTGAAAATATTTTTACAATGTTTTTAAGTATTAAGGCAAGGCCGAGATAAACAATTAAGAAGTTATATCCGAGGTATTATACTCTGAAGAGGTTATACAGCTAAAGGTACACTTTGAAAACATACAAAAATTATTCTAAGTATGAAAGTGGAAAACATACATAAGAGAAAAGAAGGCATTCAAACACATAAAAGAGAGGAAGAGGCTTGCATTCAAAAAACAACTTGTTCGGAATACAAAAAGGGCACATCGGCCAAACAAAAGCTAACATGGTTCAAAATACAAAAAGTACTAAGTACAGAAATAAAAGCTTCTAGTTAGACTACTCAGTGTCGGTGGCAAGCTGTGTCTCGGCCTTAGAAGACAACTGAAAAATTTTCTCAGCAGCCTTCTCAGCCTCGAGCTCGGCGCCAATTTCTTATAGAGTTTGATTGAGGCTCTTCTTGGCGATAGGCACCTCGGACATAGTCTTCTTGGGGAAAGCACTTTTTGAGACCTCGTCCTCCTCATCCTGAGTCAAGTCTAGGACTTGCTCATTCAGAGTTGGGGACTTAGCCCCAACAAAACCCTCAGCATCGGCTGCCACCTCGACCTCTTCGTCTTCTTCTTCTACTTCATCTTCTTCTTCTCCTTCTTTCCCCCCAGCCTTAGCCTCAGATTGGCTTGAAGCATGAGAGAATGGCACCGCAAGTCGGCCTTCATCTCTAAAGGGAGAGTCCTCCGGGACAGCTAGCTCTTTCAAAGCAACCATCCAACCAAGTGTGTAACCCTTGTTGCATGCCTATCTGACTTGCTTTTTGTACTCCTTACGGATGTCGGTTGCCCCCTCGGCGTAGGCCTTCTTATCCACCTCTTTGATTTCGGCAGCCTTTGTAGATAGTGTCGTCTGGAGCTCGGTCTAGGCCTAGGCCTCTTTCTCTTTTGCCTCTGCTTGTGCGACCTCGGCAACATTCTCCGCAACCTCGGCACAGTTCTCGGCCACTTTCAGGGCCAGCTCAGTAGCTCTAGCTTTATCAAGAAGACCTTGGATGCGATTCTCGGCTTTTTTAAAAGAGGTGAGGAACTTGGTTACCTCATTGGTCTTCTGGGTAAGCTTTTTTTTGAACGTATCGGTCTTGACTGCCAGGGAGTGACCCTACTAGATAGCCTATAGGAGTGCAAAGGAAATTAATTAAGTATGGAAACCAGAGTTAAAGTTAGACAAAAAGTTACTAGTGTTGGAACTTACCAAGACGCAATGTTGCATCATCATTGCGTAATTTTCATACTCCAATAGCTCGACCACACGGTTGATGTCGGCTGGGAGCAGAACGACAGTAGAGATAGCAGCACCAACTTCCAAGTCGTCAAATGCGCTATCCCCGACAAGAAATGGTCGGTCTCTGACCATAATTGATGGATTCCAGGGAGCATCGGCACAGAAACTGGAAGGGTTAAAGGAGCCACTCGTCCTCGGCCTTTTTAATTGTGGTGGGTTAGATGCCTCAGCCTCGGCTGGCTTCTTGTCGGCTAAAGGAGTACTCCTCTCAGCGTCGGCCAACTTGGAAATCGGCAAAGTGTCTTCAAAATCAATCTGAGTCACTGTTGCCTTGGCTTTGGCCTTCTTGACCCTATTTGGCTTGGCCTACGATTGGGATTGTGATGGGGAGGATTGGACTGTCACAATGCCACGAATGTCGGCCAAAAGGTCTTCGATGACGACCTTCTTGAGTCCCATCTCATCGGCGATAGTGACTTTAGTGTCGAAATGGATCGCTAGAAGTGCAATGGATGGGTTGGCTAGATCGTAAGCCGACACCTCAGTACTTTGGCATTTTCGGCTACGAGTTCTACCTGCAGGAGCGAAGAGTGGAGCTCGATGTCGGTGTTGACGCTAGGCTGGAGGAATCAGTTGGGAAGCAGAAGTTGATGGCTGCTCTACTGGATCAGAAGTTGAGGCTTGGTCAAGCCGTGGTGATGAAGTGGTAGAAGGAGTTGTTGCTAAAGGTAGAGACTTGCTTTTCTTGGTGACGTCGGGCAGGGCGAATTTGTAGGTTGAGATACAGTTGAGCAGTAGAGTGGCCTTGGGCTGATTAACTGGCAAGCCCAGCAGCTTCTTAAAATCCTTGCTGGGGTAGAAGGTTTTGCAAAAGTCTTTTAGTGGCTAAGGAAGAGCTGCAGGTGCAAAAAACAAACATTAGGACATATGAAAGGAACAAAGTAATAATGACTTGAAAACAGGTAAAATGACACTTGGTTCTTACCATTACCCTCTTTAAAGACTGTTCGGCTCAAAGGGTAGAGGTGGAGGTCATCATCAAGTGGGAACTCCCAGTTGCCCGAGACGATGAAATAATCATCTCCAGCACCTATGTTGGAGTTTGGAAGGTCGGCTATGAATTTGTACTCAGTGGATCTCGGCTTGAGGTAATAGATGTAGTATTTTTCAGATTTCAGGCCACACATGGTATAACAGTACTGGATGTCGACTAGTGTTTTCTCGGCTAGCTAAGACAATTATACCGTTAATGACTCTGTAAGAGTTAATAGCCAGCTGCATTGGGTTAAGTTTGTAATAATGAAGGGCTTGTTGGAAAAGGATGTTGAGAGGGAACCTAAGTCCACACTCTATGAAGGCCACTACGGGGAAAGGCATAGAGTCCTCATCAAGCATAATGGAGTCCTCCTCCTTTGCCAATCTAAGATAGACATCGGCAGGGATGGAGAACTCTCTCCTAAAGTGCTCAAGCTTTTCTGGGGTGTCCACCATTCACCTAAACATACCCATGACGTCGGCTAAAGGGAGAAGGTGCAAGATTTCAGAAAAGAGTGGTTTGTACGGGTTTAAAGGACCTCGGCTAAACCCTAGAAAACACTGGAGTAAAGGTTTTCAAGGATCTAAGGGAGCTTTTGGTTCGATTTTCCTAAAGAACAAAGTTCTAAATCAAATCCCAAACCTAAAGCTACTAAAACAGGAATTATGAGCAAAAATATGGAAAATAAGACAAAGAAAACAGAAAATGAATATAATTCAGAACCCAGAAAGCAACAGCAATTCAAGAACATAGAAAGTTATAAAAGTCGCAAAACACTGAACAAGTGTATGTGTGTAAGGCAATGTGCAAGAATTACAAACACGCGTCATCGATTTTTTTGTTTTAGTGACGAACTTCGAAACACAGCACAGATTCAAGAAATAAGAAAGTATTCATGGTGACCAAAACATGAAAATAGAGGAGAAATGGAGTACAGCGGTTCATATGGCAAAGATTAAAACTCGAATGAATTTGAGACTTACTGATTAAAGCTGGAGCAATGATTGCCGGAGTCCAACGATGACAGTAAGTAGAGTAGAACGGTGAGTGCTTCGTTGGAAGGGAAGAACGGAAATAGTTGCAGAAAGCTTTGAGAGAATGAAAATGGTGGTTTCTTGTTTAGAGAGAGAGAAAGCTTGAACTCAAAGGGAAAACGAGGAGTGCAAAAGTGAAAAGACGGAAAGAGAAAGTGGTTTTGTTAAAACACGAAAAGGTGGCAAAATCACAATGAATGTGCCTTGGACGACATGCCTGTCAGATGGCGCGTGCAGAAGCGATGCGACCTATTGGCGCACGTCAGATACGGATTAATGAGGAAAAGACGCATGGTGAAAATGGTTGAGAAACCTTGCGTGACAACTCATGCGCAGATAGAACTCTTGGAATTCTTGATTTAATGGAGCGAGAACCTCGGCTACAAGGATGAATTCGATTAAGGAACTTAAAGAACTCGCTTCTTGGTTCTTGGTCATTAATAAAGTAGAACTGCAGAGTCTTGGTCATGAGAGGCGACGTATAATGATTTCTGTCATTAAGGATGGAGTGAGTCCTAGTCGATGTGCTGTATGGACGAACGATGTAGATTCCATCACCTCGGGATGCCGAGGTAATAGAACCTAGGAAGCAGTTGTGGAGGTATGTTTTTGTGAATAACAACACATGGCCAATGTGGCACCGAAGTGCCAGCTGAGGTGCCACGTGTCCTGGTCATGGCGCCGAGGTAATCTCTGCTAGGCCGAGGTTATCTACGGAGATACCGGAATCTGAGACGAATGGATAAGAGACAAGAGTCCTAGAATGGGGGTGGACCTCAGTCTGGATAAAAATAAAGCTCTTACGGAGTTTATCTTTATCTATTTGAGAATCCAGAATGAACATTGAGCCTGAGTCCAAGAGAAGCTAGGCTTCTACAGAGATCAAGTTAGCACTGGCTATAAAAGTAAGGCACTCTCGTGGGTCTATGGTACGCTTTTTGTATTCTGGCTAGTGAGATAAGCATTAATTGCTATCTTTGAGAGATAACTGAGTATTGATTTGGTCATCAGAGTGCCCCCGGATGGACGAACTACCGCCGGAGTCTTATCTTTCTGTGACAGGTTGTTTGGGCGAGATCTATTCTACCGGTGCTCTCCAACTGGGTACTTGTTTGGCAGTGTGGTCAAAAATCAGCACACACAATACTAATTATATGATTTGATAGACTCCACATAATATATATGAATAGTGTCATGTAAAGCACAATATCAAATATGATCAGCATAAATTATTAAAATTTTATTTTGAACATTCTTTTTTCCTCATATTATTCTTAAAATTTAAGTTTTTTTTGTTTTCTCGTGTTCCCCTTAAATTTTAAACTTTGGCCTAATAACTTTTTTTCCTCATTATACATGGACTATTATTATTATTGGTGTCTTCAAATGCTTTTAAATGAATTTGTCATTTGTAATAATAATTTAAATTTGGGCCATTAGTAAAATTCAATTTGAAAATGATTTTTGGCTTTTTAACAAATGTGTGAGTTTAACCTCTAAACACACACACACTATACACATTTTTATTGTTCATTTTTTTTTATAAATGTTTTCAAAAAGATGTAAATAGTGAGAATGTTAAAAAATAAATTATTTAACAAATATTGTTTAGTTAAAAAGTATGAAATTTAAATAAAAAAAAATTGATTAGAGATATCTAAAATGAACCAAAATAATAATTTTGTAACATTTGCACTTAAAAGAATTAATGTTAAGATAATCAGTAATCCCATTAGACATGTATTTGCTAAATTCATAGATGTGATTTACTTATTTATTTATTTATGTATTTTATCAAGAAACTATAAGTTCATTAATAAATATAATTTAATTTGGCTATAGAAAGAAGAAGAAAAAAAGTGGCAAAGTCATAAATGATTTTATAATTTAGGGGATCAAAGTGATACTTTTCAATAGTTTAGGAGTCAAAATGATACTTCTCAATAGTTTAAGGAGTCTTTGTGTAAATAACCCTAATCATAAATGCACCTACAAAATAAAATTTGTGAAGAAAACTGAGGGAAAAAAATCCTTAAAAATGAAAACGTCAAAATTAAAAACAAAAAAAATGATACATTTTTCATAGTGTTTTTTTTTTAGTAATTTTTTTTTCATAAATATCTTAGTTTGGTGTATTTGACTGAAATATGAAAAAATAAAAAGAGTTTATTGAAGATTAAAAAAATAAAAAATAAATTCAAAAACAATTTTAAAAAATCAAACCAAACAAATCCAATAAGTGTATTTTTTTAAAAAAATAATTAATTAATTATTAATAATTTTTTACACATATGTACTTTCTATGTAAGAATTTAAAATACAATTTTAAAATTTTTCCATATTAATCTTTCCATATTGTTTTTCTTAAATTATGTTATCGTAATTGCAATGCAATATTATTCGAAAGTAATTCTTTTTGTATTAAACTCTACACCTAAGTCTTTCCATAGGAATATTTTTAGAATTTAAAATACAATTTTGAAAATATTTCCATATTTCCAAAATTTTCCTTTTGTAAAACATAAATCATGGAATAATTAGTATTTTTTAATTATTACATTAATGTGTTAGTTAATAATAGTTTTTTAAAATTATTTTTTAATTCAAAAATTCAAAATATTGGTTGGAAGTTTTGGAACTTCCACAAGCCTACTCACGAAAGTCTTTTTGCTATAATATATAGAATAAATAATAATACGTTTATCAAAAATTTTACAATTACACACAAAAATAGTGGAATCGGCACCTATAAATACATATAAGATTCATACATTTGTGTTTATCGGTACAAAAGTTAGAATAAAAAAATTCTAATTATATGTATTGAGGCTTGGCATAGATTTAGAATGAGAGAATTACAACAAAGTGTATTGTCTTTTAAAAAAAAATCAAATTAATGGTAAAGTCTATAAATATCAATAATTAAATTTATAATTTTTTATTTATAAATATTTTATAAACCTCTCACTGACATGTAATTTTTCCATTTATAATTCATGAAGAGAGAGAGAGATGACTATCATAGAATGACTTATATGTTAATATACAATGTTTAAAAGATAGGGAGATCATCAACAATTGCTTAAAAGATGTTGGTGTCCACTCTTCTTACCACCCAACTCTTCTTGACAAGGGCCCCATGGCCCCCTGCTAGCATCATCCCAAAGCACTTAGCCCTAGTATCATTTGGTGGTCAAAAATAAAACCTCAAATCACCACTATCTAATATAATAAAATAAATTAAAATAATAAACATTATTTCCTTACAAAGAACAGAACCACACAAAACTTCTATCTTTCCTTGGATGCAATCATCAAACAAAGGATTCTTCTTGCTTAAAAAAGGGGCAAGATTATTATTATTTAAAAAAAATAAAAAATTGCTGATGGATAAGGGAATATAAAGGGGAATGGGAGGAGCAATTGTTTCATAATAAATCACACATAAATAATAGTAAAAAGAATCAATCAATCATAAACAAGAGCCAAACAAATTTACGTAGTTTCACATAATTATCTACGTACATAGTTTATAAATGTTCGATTATAGTAAAAAAATAATATAATATAATATAATGCGACTACTACTGTAAAGATAATAATATACATACACAGTTTACATAAACAAATTATCAAAATAGTCTCGATGCAAATTACCGAACACTCACTTTCCAGCGTTGGAGGTATTGTGTTAGTAACAGACAATGAATAATTAATCCTCCTCCTTTACAAATATGTATGGGTCCTATTAACAGGGTTATGAAATCCACACAAATAAATTATTACAAATAGTGTTGAGGGCAGTGTTATTTGTGGCAGTAATTTTTAAGTCTATAAACTCAGACTTATCTATTCTAAATTTATCCCGAATGAGAATGTGGTTGGAATAGAATTTATGTAGTATGAGATTTATATATAAAATAAATTTAAATCACATAGTGAAAATTATTAATAATTTTTGATTGGTTAGGTCTGAATTTTTAATATTTGTTAGTTAAAATGCCTAATGTGATTCGCTTTTTTCAATTCCAATGCACTAGGCATATGATTAGGCATTTTGACTCAACTCATATTCACTAGCTACATGTAGCTAGCCTTCAACGCTAGGCAAAATGTATTCAATCATTATGATCATTTCTCTCCACCTTTGTTGTTGACGTGGCATTCTATAAAATTAATAGTATTTTGATAAATAGATAAAATAAATAGCATGATTGGAGTAAAAACATAAAATAATTGATAGGCAAAATAAAATATATACTTTATAGTAATATTTAGATAGGTAAAATTCCTACTACTATTGGAGATGCCCTTTTGTTTTCTTTGGTGAATATAAAGGGGGAACCTATTTCTCATTTTAAGTGTACCCAATTCACAACTCTACTTGGCGTTTGGAGCGAGGAAGAAAAGGAGAGGGAAAATGGGAGACCAAAAGCAAAGTAGTTGTGGAATGTTGAGCCTCATCTTCATTAAAGTAAAACCTTACTTGGCTATGGTCTCCCTGCAGTTTGGATATGCAGGCATGTACATCATCACCATGGCTTCTTTGAAGCGTGGAATGAGCAATTTTATACTCGTCGTCTACCGTCATGCTTTTGCCACTCTCGTTATTGCTCCATTCGCACTTGTTCTTGAAAGGTCATCTTTTAATTACTCTCTCTTCTGCTAATAACACAAAAATTAATCACAGAATCAGACACACAATGCAAATGGACAAAATTTTATGGAGTTTGTTAGTGTGGACCACTTCTACGAAATCTTGTATTCATATATATTTTGTGTCTAATTCTATGATCAGTTTCTATGGTTGTAGAGTTAATAATAGTTTGTCATTGACGTCCTACTAACATAACTGATTCACATCATTTGTGTTCTTTGTTTACAGGAAAATAAGGCCAAAGATGACACTCTCAGTGTTCCTAAAAATAATGGCACTCGGTTTACTAGAGTAATGTTCTAAGCACCCACCCTTTACATATGAGGATGATGTTAGAATGTAGACTTTCATGTGTGTAAAATTTAACTTTTTCACTTTTTCCTTGTTGAAAACTCATGAACAAAGGTCAGTTGGGACTTTGGTTAATTTTTTATTTTTATTTTTTTAATCCTAGCTCTTAATCTAGACATTTACGTAAACAAAATTCAATCAAAAAACCAAACAAAATTTTTTCATGTAGAGCAGGGTTCATGCATTTGCAGACCCAATCTCATATGAAAGTGGGTTGCGTTTGGTTAGATGATCTAATTATGTACATTTAGAATTTTTCATAGAAGCACAACCATTAGGAAAATTATTATTTTATGATCTGGTACTATAAATTGTTTTATGTGAAAACTCTTAAATATGTTTTTATAGATGCATGGTGGTAACAAAATCATACAAAGCTTTTAAAAAAAGAAAGA